>JABUQX010116539.1:0-23005 GCA_015478945.1 Trachelipus rathkii | reverse complement strand
ACGATTATTAATTTAAGAAGCCGACATGGGCCAACTTTAGGCTGTCCCAGTCAACCAACAATAATTTGAATAATAATTAAAAAGCCGCATTGGCCCCTCTAGAATGTTCAAGTCAAATAAATAATAAATAAATAGAATAAAATTCTTAAGCCGCATGGGCCTATCTAGACGTGTCCCAGTCAACCCATTAATAATTATAATTTAAGAATAATTTGTATCTCATTTATTAATTGTTATGGGTTGAACTGGGACAGTCTAGATAGTCCATGCAGCTCTCTAAATTATTATTCTTATTCATAATTTTTTGTTGGGTGACGGGATAGTCTAAGTAGGGCCCTTGTGGCTTTTAATATAAATTACTATTCATTAATTACATTAATTATTATTTAAAAATTATTTTTAATTCTTAATTTTTATGGGTTACTGGAACATTCTAGAGGGGCCAAAGCGGCTTCTCAATGATTAATTTTTGATAGTTGACTGGGACACTCTAAAATGGACCACGCGGCTTCTTAAGTATTATCTTATTTATTATTCTATGGGCTGCTTCTGGGACATTCTACAGGGGTCAATGCGGCTTCTTTAAATTCATAGGTCCATGGCGTATCTAAAATATTATTCTATTTAACTAATTTTTTGCTTGGTTGACTGTGACAGTCTAAGTAGGCCCATGTGGGGCTGCATAATTATAATTAATATTCATTAATACATTAATTATTATTAAAATTATTCTTACTCTTACGAAGTATGAGTCGTATGGGACACTCTAGATTGGATCTGCGCTCTCCTTACTGTCAATTATACTATCTAGTAATATATAATACTATATAACTTAGTATATTAATAATATATATATAATATTATATATATTAATAATAATATTATATTTATTATTATATTAGTAATATATACTATATATATATATAATTAATGTATATATAATAATATATTATATAATATATATAATTATATTATATATATATATTATTAATATTATATATATATATTAATATATATTATATAAGCTCATTTTTTCTCTTTAAAAATAGGAAGTTACCAAAAAGTCATGATTCATCGAAAATCGCAGATAATACCTACTTACGTGCTTGCACCTGCAGTTGTTTAAGTGATAAATAATATATATATCATATATAGTAGCTAAAACTCCCAATAGATACGTGAGCTCAGAATATGTATGCTCCCACAATCATAGTTGCTTTTAATTATTAATCATGTTAATTCTATTTATAGTTAATTTTTTACAGTTATGCTTAAGTTAAATTATATATTTATTGTAAGTAGTCCATCTCAATGCACGAGATTTTGTGGGACAAGTGGTGCGAGGGGACGAGTCCTCCGTATCCTCGTGAACGTCCGAGGACCTGGCTCTTTCCATTGTTGTCGATTAATCTTGGCGTATTCTTTAGTTAAAAAAAAAAAATTATTTGCAACTTGTCGAAAAGCTTTCTTTAGCTCTGAAATAATCGACGAAAAATCGATTACATCGTTCGTCATACACATTAATATATCGGATTAACTTTTCCTTTTAAAGGGAACATAAGTTAAACCTATATAGGTTTTATATGAGTATTGATATTATTTATAATATTTATATATAATATATATATATATATAGAAGTAATATTAATATATTACTTAATTAAATATTGTTTATGTGTATATTATATAAAAAATACAGTAAATAATAATAGATAATATAATATTATATAATGATTATTTATATATTTTTAAATATATTTTAATAATATTTTTAAATTACTCGTGCTAAAATTTTTATAATCTCGTGCATAAGCTCATATATATATATATTGGCCAGCCTCCAGAAAGCATAATGCGTGTAACAAAAAAATTATAAACACTTCTACAGTGAAAAAATAACATTTGATGTGTTGAGATAGCTAATTTCATCCCGTCTCGAAAGTTAAAAAAACTCTCTTGTTATTCTAAAGTGTGTGATTGATACCACACTTTATATACTAACGTAATATGCTTAGGTTGAGCAGCTTTTCGGTGTGAATGACTTGAATTCGTTACATTACTTCCCGAGAGGAAAAGTTGCCAAATAGTATTTTAAGTTTACGCTTTGGAGAAAATATTTATTTTTTCTTTTTATATCCTTTTATATAGTTTAACTCATATCAGTAAAAAGGACAGCTTATGGTGTGATTACGAGAGTCCTCCCCCGTCTCTTGTTCCCGCCCGGCTAGGCCGATGAAACCCCGACTCTTGCTACTCGTTGTTGGTTACCCCATGTGAATTTGTGCTATATTGTTATAATAAAGACTATCATATAATGTCAACTCTCGCACTATACCTTACCTGCTCACTTCTGTGAGTACGCGATTCTATTCGAATATTCTCAGAAAACAAGGTTAAATATCATACATGATTTTCCAAAAATTTAATACTATTTTCAATTGATCAAAGCTCGATATATTTTTATAATTATATATTATATTTTTTAATTCATATTGATGACACTGATATATATATAGATAAATATAATTTATATATTTATTTATCTATGTACATGTTATGGTGTATTATGATAATAAGTATGAAAAATGATTGTTGTAATTATAAGCTGATAGTCGAATAATAATAATAACTAATTAAATAAATAATAATTTAATATAATAATAATATAATTGATAATATAATTAAATAAAATTATAATAAAATAATATTTAATTAATAAATAATTAAATAAATATTAAATAATAATTGAATATTAATAATAATAACTTAATTTTTATAATTATAATATATAAGTTTATAATATTATATATTATATTATTATATATATGATTTTATAAGCCTGATCCTTACTAGAAGAGCACCAAATCCATATTCTCAAAACTTACAATGCTACAGTAGTGAGAATAATAATAGTAGATATACATTGTTGGATCCTGGCACATTTTATGAGGTGACGTGAAATTATGATTATAATAAAATAGAACATATACATATATAAGGGCGTATTTCTTGTATGGGGGAGTACTTTCTACGATGCGGCGAGCAATGTAATCGATTTTTTTTCGGATATAATATTGCAAGCAAATTAGTAGCTCGACTAAAGGTTGCACTATGTAGATTTTTTTATTTTTTTACTATATAAGGAATACCCAAGATTATGTATATATAATATGACAAATGAATTTTGGAATATATAAGTGGATAGTCTAAGGTGTCTCATCGTACCTTACATAGCGGTGAGGTAACGACGGTCAGGGGATCGTGTTATCACCTCCCTATATGTGTCCTCATTACTTATCTGATCTCTCTGGTGATCGTAGTAGACCTCCCTGTATATATTTATTAATATATAAATAAATAAAAATTATTATGAAATATAGGAATTAAAAAAATTAAATTATAAAATTACCATGAGATATATTACACAGCAAAATGGCTAGAGCCTGTGGTCTCGAGGCGACGAAACTTTGGAACTACAGCGGGACGTGTTTACCTTCCGTTAGTGAGAGGGCTGCAGCACGAGTGGAGCAACTTTCGCCGGGCGCGGCATCGCACCCACGAGCAGATATTCATTAATCTGCGAATACAGAGCTAATTTTGACCTGTGTTTGTTCGTGTGAGACTCACTCTCTTCTCCATAGAGAGGGGAGATATAGGTTCCTAACCCCGGTGGTTAGATCCTCAGGTAAAGTGACCTCGAGAGACCTCACTCGACTATCCTTCATATCGTATTGTCGGTATTTATATATTTGGGTTATTCTTTAGTTTAATAAAATAATAAAATATTTAAATTTAGAAATCTATATATGTTATCTTTAACGTATACAGTAACGATATAAAGTTCTACTAAATATAGCCTTCTACTCATATTACTATACTATAATTTATTATACAAATATTAATTCTTTTTTTTTTTTTTTTTATCATATTTTTCTCCATGAAATCGTATTTCCTCATAGTTCAAACTTAGTAATTCTATTATTCCCTCTTGTAGCTATTTGTTAGCTTTTTTTATTTATTATTATTTTTTTTTTTTATTTACACTTTTCTATCTTCGCACTGAAATTTCACCAGTGTATCATTCCTAAGTTAATGTATTCCTCATTATTCCTCGGTTGCTGTTGATAAGTTTTTATGTAATATGGTATATTGTATGAGTTTTCTATCTATAGATATAAGTGGGATATTTGATACCTTTTGTGGACTAAATGTACTCATATGAAGGGAATGGTACCTCGCATGACACAAAGAGTACAGTTTATAACCCTCTAGCGATGACCTCACTCAATTGAGCAATAGTGTTAATTTATTTTCATACTATAAAATTTTCAAATTTTGAAACATATTACCTCGCGCATAATAGAGATGTACGCCATCATCTCTTTATATCATGGAATGAAAGCTATAGTAATTCTTTCCCAAGAGAGAGTCGTAAAATTCGTGTGCTATATGTCTATTAAGTCGGCTATTTCTCTCACTTATCCGACTTGAAATCTTTCTATCTATACATCGGGTGTTCAAGCGTGTTTTAAACTTTCACGGAAAGCACCACAATACTGAATATAAAAAAAATTAAAATTGAATTTAAATAGAAAAAAAAAGCGTAATATATGGCAGTTTTATTGGCTGTTAATAGATATTCATAAAGAATAGTGATCTGTGTGTAACCAACAATAAATACCTATTAGCTATATATCATATACTTACTTGCTGTGTCTATTTGTGTTGGCGCAAATTCATAAAGCTACCCATATATATATATGATATATATATATATATAAGTATATATATAATATATATATATATAATATATATATATATATATATATTATATTGTTTGAAACCCTTACCCTTTGAGATGGTACTCAGATGATGTTACTCCATTTCTTGTATCGAAGTAAAAGGTAATAAACCTCATCTCAATTTTTATATATATTTAATAATACCTCTGAATAAGCTCTTAGTCTTCCCATTAGTAGGAGCTCTCAGAAGGTCAGTATGTCTCGATAGGTTAACACATTCATGGTGAGTGTATAATATATTATATATATATAATTTTATTCCTCTCAATCTTTCTTCCCCTATCATGACACGGTCAATAGTGCTCTCTATTTTATTAGCCCAACTTCTCAGTGAGCCATTTGAAAGTCCCTTTTATAGATTATTCAGTATAACTTAGTTGCTCTCACATACTCGTTTTCCTCGTACATAGCTTCTTATATTATAGGCTATATCTTAGCCGTGCCTCTTCCACATTGGGTTTCAGTATTCACTCTACTAAACAGTTACCTACCCTCGTTGGATGAATAGTACTAGGAAGGAAAACCCCTCGCGTTCCTTTTATAGCTACTACCTTAGATCCGGTCCCTAATATATGTATGAGGAATCATTCAACTTAGTTAACTCCACTGGGATGCTGCTCTGCACCTTGGTATATGTTAATATCTCTCTGAGACTCTACATTGAGGAATCTATTAGATGCCTGTCTGCGTAACGTAGGGGTAAACCGATGATTAGATTTACGGTGAGAGATCTTACACATAGGCTCAACTCATCCACAGTATAATACTATTTAATCCTAACGGGTGGTGAAGGTTCCTATGAAATTTACGCCTTTCCTATAGCCTTCAATTCATGTATTATTCTTTATATATGTGTTCTGTTCCCTCTGTGAACATGATACAATTTGTCACTGGTTTAATTTTCTATCGGTGACGCTATGTAAAGAAAAACGAGTGTTATATTTGATTATCTATATAAGTTATGATATACATATGAGACAAGCATCTAACATCATCTCTCAACAACTCAATTCTCCATCTGTCAAGTTAAGATTCTCAGCACATTGACCCCACCATCACCGCTTTTGAAAAATTTGTCAATTTATTTATAAACTACGTTCTGAAGAACCAAGTCGTGTATTTCTACGCCTGGTATATCTTCTCTTTTTCTCCATGACACACTCGAAGGATATCTATTGCATGAACCTCAGGAGCGCTACTTCTTCGCTGGTCATGGCAGCGCTAAAATACGCGTCAGAAGTGTGAGCCACCAACAGATGGTCTCGCGCTATATTCCCCCGTTAACTATAGATGGTTCTCCCACTCGTTATCCTCCATATATAGCGTGGTCCCCTCAGCTCCAGCACTCGACAGCTGTGATGCAGTCAGGTCGATGCGCGGAGTTTCTCTATCTCGCGTGTATTGCGATCCCCATACCGGATAAGCTACCGTATAGTGCGTGCAAAAAGACATCTTCTCTCCCCTAGCTATATGCACTTTTGAAGAAGCTTTAGGGGTTGAAGACCCTCCAGTCACATAAATGAGAAATGGGTCCCCTTCTCGTTCAAGCTTCCACCCGGAATCAAAGTTTATTTTGTCACGTCATCCTTAACGTCTCTTATTTCCACTCCTGATTATTTCTACTCCTGCATGAATAAGAAACATCTAAAGGCATTATTTATTCTTTAGAAGAAGCGAAGATATTGATCATTTTAAGAAATCTCCAGCAGAAAGATTTTCGATTACAACATTTATAGCATTTCCCCCTCGCCAGAATCGCCGGCCACCCCCAAATCCTCGCTTACTGGTAACCTTTAAAAACCCTCATCCACCTTCAAAGGTGAAAATAGGGTTCACACGTTACAGGGTTCGCACGTTTATCCCCGAACCAGACGTTTGCCTTTAAATATTTAACGTCTTGGTCACCCCGGGAAATTACTGTAGGGGACTGCTATGACATATGCCCAGTCTGCGGAGAATTATTTCACATTCCCTGAGAAACACACCACACTGCAAAAACTGTGGAGGACCTTACAGTGCTTCTTCCTTAAAATGTCTTACCTGTTTGAGCAAGGGTTTTTGGAGTTATGTAGCATGCATAAATTGGCAGGAGAGATGCCATATAAGAGTACAATAAGAAACATTCCTACAAGACTAGGCAATCTTATGCTACAATTGCAGCAGTCCCCCATGCCTCGCGTGTTAATCCACCAACACAATTCCATTCTTGTACTACTCTTCCCCAAATCCCAGCGAAATTCAGGCAGTTACTGTAACCTGCCTGCCTGTATTTGCCCACACTACCGATCCGATCGAGCGTCCAAAATGCCATCAAAAACTCTACCCAGAATATTAGCCTTCAACTAACCAACAATGAAACTAAGTTGGTTCATCCAACACAAAGCTTGGAAAACATTTCCTGCTAAGACTCACTGTCCCACACCTACCCGATGGGTTCTCCAAACTCACGCAAGAGGATTGTGTCTCTGTAGCCTAATCTCCCTCCCACTATACTCAATTCCTGAAAATGATGTTCCTAAACACCAAGGTAAAGATTAATTCGTTAAAATACAAAGCATCCGAATTTCTAAGCCAAAACACACTAACCCTAGATGTAAAAAATGCAACTCAGAAGAGACCTCGCCATAAGTCTATTCTTGAGAAAAAAGCAATGACTTCAATAGATTGTATCCATACAATCACAGCTATTGAACGACCCATCAATCAACCCTCTGATAGTTTGGAAGAGTATTCCAGTTCTTCTGAATCCTCCTATAACTCTTCTTCCGAATTTCCCATCTCAGCAGTCCCCAAAGGATTCTATGCTTTAGCAGATGAAATGGGTAATAGCTCCCAGAAAGAGCTTGATGTGACGACTCACTCTCTTTCTAATGCTTCCTGCGCTTCTAAGAGAGGTGAATGGAAACCCGTCCAACGTAAACGCCTCAAACGTTGTGGATCTGTTGGCGGCATTAAAGGGGACCCAAGAGGTCTCCATTCTTAACTCAAATTGTCCAGTCCCGAAAATCACTCGCATGATGACTTACTGGCAAAATATACAGTATCAAACTTTGTCAACCCAACAAATCCTATATCGGATCTCAATATCGCTACTCCAACACCTTTTCAAAAAGATGCCACCTTTCTGGTGACACCTTCCTCCCCCATTTCCATGGTAACAACCCCATATCCCCACACATTTCTGAATCTGTTTGCTTGGTAGATACTGATATTTCTCCCATTTCTAAACATGAGCATTTTGGTTGCTCTTCCAACGACCAACAAAATCCACACAATAAGATGGACTTGGTTGAGCTCAATTTATCTCGCATTCTAGGCGAAGCCCCTTCACCAAATAAAACTAAAAATTTCTTATCAAAAGGGGTCATACAACCCAAATCTCTGTTGTATGACTATTCTTACCACCAGGATTTGTTGCCCACGTCTCAGCCATTCTTCTCCATCTGAATCCACATCCACCATTACCCATAGCCACATAGAGACAATTTTCTCAAAAATACCATCCTCATAACAATTATAACAACATGCAAGCATGGGCCACCTTCCTTCAATGGAATTGTTCGTAGGCTGCCTACTCTTATTTGAGAACTTGTTAACTAGATAAATATATTGTACACCAAGGATGCATATGTTTGCAGGAACTTCGACTATGTCATCGTAACTTCTTTCAACCGTCGGAATATAAATACTCGCTAACCTCTGCAGAAAGAGGTGACAATGATAGGGGAGGTGCAGGAATGCTCATTAATAAATCAGAACTCCTATACTCCAGTCCCTCTTCAAACTAGACTTCATCCAGTGGCAGCACGAATTCATTTGGCCACCGACCTTACTGTCTGTTCGATCTACTTGGTTCCGAGTAGTGAGTTTACTGAAGTCGACTTAGCTGTTCATTTTCTAAGCAGCTCCCTACACCGGTTGTTATACTAGAAGACTTCAACCTCCGACACCCCTTATGGGGAGACTCTGTCACCTCGTCTAAGTCCAAGATTCTTCTAGATCTTCTAACACCATTTCCCTGGGATGCCTTAACACAGGACTCCCTACATAATGAACGTTTAGATACACACAACTTCTTCCTGCATTGATATTTCTTTGCTCCCATTCTCTTATTGATCGCTTTACTTAGTCCCGCATCGATTATTTATACGGCAGTGATCATTACCAATAGCTTTAATAAGCTTGTACGCAGCCAGTGTTAAAAATCAACTCCAGCTGAGTGCCTATGACGCAAGCGTTGAGTGAGCTTCTTTTTATCACGGCCACAGTTATCCCACTTCCTCCTTTCAATAAGCGGTTTCCGACTGTTGATGATGCCTTTCGCTTCTTCCAGCAAGTTGTCATCACTGCAGCGGAATCTTGCATTCCGCAATCTTCCCCAGGCAGGTAGTCGCCAACCCCTTATTGGTCCCAAGAGAGCGCACAAGCTAACGAGTGAAGAAACTCTACGTACAGACAATACAAAACGACCCGCTAACCATACCAAACATGATTATTTTTAAGTAGCTGCGGCGAGATTTCGGCAAACTAATCGCCAAACACGTAAAAAATAATTTCGAACTTTTATATTTCGACTGTCTAACAACTCTCCTTTTAGTGTGGAAAGTTGCACAGAAAATATCCTGCCGCTCCAACACTCCTCACTCACAGTTCTCCGTTATGGGCCTGATTAACCGAACGATATCCGCTCCTCTGTTGTTGCAGGATGCACTAGCATTTTGCGTTTTTGCTAGCACACTTTCGAAGCTCTTTCGCTATCCAGGAAGCCTTTTCAAAAATTGAGAAAACTAACACTGAACTGTTCAACTTATTCACAGCGAAAGGGGGAAGAGTTCATACTACAAACCGTCTTTTACACTTGCAGAGTATCAATACTTCACTGGCAAATAACAGAGACGGTGCCCTTGGTCTAGACATGATTTCGTACATTATGGTCTATCCTATTCACCATCGCCATCAGCGTTTATGCTGGATCTATATAACAGAATCTGAACCAAATCTTCTTTTCCATCTATTTGGACATAGCTTGTGTAATCCCTATCCCCAAATCTAGGAAAGATCCTAAGTTGGCGGACAACCTAAGACCAATTTCGCTGACCTTTTATCCTGTAATTTAATGAAGAAAATGGTTTCAGGCCGCCTTCTCCCCGTTCTGGAGAGTCGCCAGGCTTTTTCAAAAACTTAGTTGGGTTTCCGCAAAAAATCGTGTTTCGACGAATCCCTGTTTAAACTGCCGACCATACTCGGGGAAGCCTTCCTCACTCGGTGGGATTGGTTCTTTGATGTTCTTTTTCGACCTGCGAAAAGTTTACGCACACAACGTGGAGTGTAACTGCGGGTTTTCTCTTAAACTCGACTAGCTCGGTTTCCGTGGGACAAACTCGCCTCTTTTCATTAAAATGACTTCTTTCAAAATAGACAATCCAAGGTTCGGTGCTCTTTCTATTCTTGTCGACGCCACTTACTCTGGTATGAAGCGTTTACCAGGTAGCGCTCTTAAGTGTTTTACAAATGTTCTCTAATTTACTGACAGCGTTAATTTTATCCCAAGCGACGTCAATTCTTCATGCTCTATTGTTGATGACCTTGCGCATTATATATAGCAGGTGCCAGGTTGCCTTTTCTTTGAACGGCAACTTCAAACTAGCTATTTAGAATATTTTACAATGGGGTAACTCATATGGCTTCCACTTCTCACTCACCAAAACCTCAGCAGAACATTTTAAGAAAAAAGGGAATGCGAAGACCTGCCACCTTCTACAGCGAACCTAACCTTATAGTGGTTCCCCCCACTTCTTTAACTTCATCGAGTCAAATTTCTCTAGGGCTCATTTCTAAGATGACCCACTTAACATACGCACCGCCTATTAAACTCCTGAAAATGACTTGTGATCGCCGTGGTTTGACCTATTACGCCATCCTTCACTTCAAAATCTTGGGGTGCTGATCGCACTTCCCTTTTACGTCTCCACACTGTCCTAATCCACTCGAAGTTGGACTATGACTGTAGTATATGGTCAGGCCTCCCAACCTCTACTAACTCTAGTCTATAGATCCCATCCCAAAACGAGGCGCCATCCATATCTCCACGGGTAGCCTCGATCCGCCCCCCTCCCCCCCACCAGGGTGAGCCTTGATTCAATCGTAATTGCCACCTCCTCTTCGAAGGGTACATTCAGGTGCACAGCGTTATCTTCGCTTCCAAACTTCAATACGTCTACTCTGATACCGATTCTGCGGGAAGATACCTCTAATCCCTAAATTACTGGCCATTGGCACACAGTTATAACATCCTTAACTCTTCAACATCCCTTTGCAAAAGTGCTGCCGTTCTGTTATGACGAAGGGTATTTACCTTGGCTATTCCCCTGCTCCCCACCATTTGCCTGGTCCTGACCTCTTTCTCAAAATCTAGCCATCCTGCCTTGTTAAGGCCTACTCATTCTTGTCTCATTCAGCAGTTCACAGTGGATTTGCAGTGTTCTCTGACGGCTCTAAAACAGGGACAGTGTGGGTGCGTTTGCTATCTTTCATGACCACAACCTCTCCCAACCCTCTGCATTCAATTTTTACGGATCCTGAATAAATGGCCCTATATGATTCCTCGAATTCATCATTCCTTAAAAAAGGACCACTCTCTATGTCATTTATTAAGATTGGCTCAGCGTGCTCCAGTCGCTTAAAATCCCTTATTCTAAAAAACCACAACTTGCGAATGCTATCCGCGGTACAACAATTTCTTCGGCTGCCTTCCACTAGCCGTACGAGAACTAACTCGTACTATATGGGCCTTCCTCTCATAGTAGGGGTAAGCTGCAATTGCAAATCGCGACAGCAGCAGCCAAAACTGGCCGCCTACTTTTTTTTGAACGCTCCAGGTACCTCCCGGATGCCATTCGACAGGTCACCTCAAAATAAAACTGATTATTATCTGCTGCTCGGACAAAGGCTTACTGTCTATGGCAAGAGTGCCTAAAAAACGAGTGATCAGCGGGAGCGAAACTTAGATACCTTATAACGCGCAACATTGGTGAGGTGGTCTTCTCTCAGCACGAAAGCGCTTAACGGGGGCGATACTTGCCACGCCTCCGCATTGGCCCCCGCCACACCAATATCACTCACAGCCACTACATGCAATGGGACCCTCCTCCCCATCTGCAAATTTTGCCGTCGTCATACCCGCAACCTGTTCGCCTTACTTCATTGAATGGCCCCAACTAGACCCCATTCGCCGTCGTCATTTTCTACTTTATGCTCCATACAATTTCTAAAAGGTTATCGCATATCTAAATCTGAAAAACATACCCCTTGGAGGTGTGACACATATTTTTCTTCTTATCCTATCACCTTGAATATTTTTTATACTATATAATTTTATGTAATATTAGGCACTATTTATAATGTAAGGGATTATTTTATTTACTTTTTATTCTTGACTGAATATTTATTCATGAGAAATGACCTTTTTTTTTGACATTTAAATATGTATACACCAGAGACCACACCCAGAGTTGAATATTCATCTCAGTGCTGGCCGCTTCTCTGTGGGGCGGTAGTGGGTCCTGACTACAACTATAATCATACTCACTATATATATATATACTATATATATATATATAGATTATATATATATATATATAATAATAATACTATATATATATATATATATATATATATATATACTCATATATACTATATATATTTATAAATATATATATACTATATGTATATATATATTATATAATATATCATATATATATATATTATATATATATATATATATATATATATATAGTATACTCATATATATACATATATATATATATATATATATATATATATATATAACTTATTTTAACTCGCTTATCCCCTTTCAGAAGGTTAAAACCAACGCCGGACTATAGATCTAACTTTAAGGACGCTTTCCCCAAACCAGCGCGCCACCCAACCGTGCTCTCGCAGGCCCTCACCAGTTTTCAATCTCTTCCCTGCCCAGGCACCGCCCTAAAACTCCACACTGTACCAGCCGAAGGACACCCCCTTGACCACCAGCCCGTTCTTCTCGCATCTCGATGCAGTCGGGACGTCAACCTCCTACGCCACGAGCGTTCAGTATATATATACTATATATATATATAATATATATACTAATATTATATTATAATAATAATATATATTACTACTATAATATACTATATAGTATATATATATTAACCTATACTATACATAATACTACTATACATACTACTATCACTCATATATATTTTGCTTCCAACCATTTTCTTAGTCTAATTCTCCTCCAACATCCTGCCACTTTGCTGCCAAGGTTTATTCTTCTCACCGGACGCGGCGCCCCCGGCCGGCGCAATTATTCCACTTCAGTTTCCCTGCCAAGAATAATGGCAATAATGCATGCCCTCTTCTCAGTATCTCTATTTCTCTAACCATAACCACCTCTTATGTCATTACTCCGATTCGCCTCAGTGACCTCCCAGCGCACCTAAATCCCCCTATTCTAAAAACACACAAAGAGTGTCCGCCTGCCTTCTGTCATAACAATTTCTCTGCTCCCACTTCCTCTGTTGCGAACCTCTCACGTACGGCCGGTCCCTGGCTGCAACTGAAATCGCCTAACAGAGGCCAGATATGCGCTTACTCTTCCGCCCGTACCCTGTTCTACGATACTACCAGTTATTCTGACAACGATTGCCTCTCCTAAACTGCCAATTACTATTCTGCTCTCCCGACAAGAAGCTCCAGTTTTGTACTGGCAGAGTGCTGCGGGCGAGGTTATCAGAAAGTTTGCGAAACTTGAAATATAACACGTCAGATCCATTCTTTTCGTACGCTGATGGCCGCTCGCATAATTATTGAAAACTTTTAATTTTGCATGGGCGTTAATGTTATCCCTTGGCAAGCTTCAAACCACCTTCGTTTTTGTAGTATTTACTCTGCGTTGTAACAGTTGAGCAAAATGTTGACCAGGTGGCAGCAAAATTTATTCACTTAATAGAGGTAACATTTTAAAGTCATATCTCCATATTGCAGTTCTTATACCAAATTTCTAAGAGAGGATTTGCTTAGGGATACTTTAAGGCTACATTTGGCCTTTCCTGCTTTTTTGTTTGGAAAATAATATTTCACCATGAAAATGAATCCGAAAAAATTGTGTTAAAAATCGAAGAAATTTCCATTTTCGTGGGTGTATTATTAAAAGAAGGAAAATAATTTAACGATATAAAATTTTGTGTGATGATACATACTAAAGTATGGTTTAACTTAAATCTTATTTGAAGTTTGGTAAATATTTAAAAAAAAAAATTACAGGGTGTCCAAAAATCAATTTTTCGGAAAATCGGTAACTTTGAACCTTAATATCTCTGATGGGGTAAGTGCTAAAAATCTGAAATTTTCACACATTATACTATTACCATAGATGTTCCTTCACCTGCAATATTGACTTTGGTATTTGCTTGTTTAAAAAAACAGCCATTTCAAAAATGGCAAAAAAAAATTCTTTTTTTAACGGGATCATGATACCATACGTAGGCCTACTCGTAATATAAAGTACCCATATTGTTGTTAAAGTGTGTAAAAATTAATCATGCATTATTCAAAATTATCAAAATTTTTGTCATAATTCTTTTTTTTCATATTTATTTAGCCTTCAGTACCCAAAAGAATCAATGTTGGGGTTTTGATTTTCTCGACTAATTTCATGGGCGACTTTTCGAAAGCTTGTTTTAAAAATTCTGCATTCAAGTTTTCGCCTTTATGGTAAGTGTTTCCAGATTCAACAAAATTCCTAGAAAAGAAATATTGATACTTTTCCAGTGTAAGTTCCAT
The DNA here is from genome assembly GCA_015478945.1 of Trachelipus rathkii. Classification (NCBI taxonomy): domain Eukaryota; kingdom Metazoa; phylum Arthropoda; class Malacostraca; order Isopoda; family Trachelipodidae; genus Trachelipus; species Trachelipus rathkii. Next base: position 8,357 of record JABUQX010116539.1, on the reverse strand, counting down.
TGCAAAAATTAATATTTTTAAGAAATATTATAAACTTTTATGTTGTAAACGTATTAATCAGTCCAGTAAGCACGTCGCAAATATTTAAAAAATTATTCATACTCCCATGGATCCCCAGATTGGAGATCTAGTTAAGTACTACATGACGTATATCGAAAAGAACGAACTCTTACCCTTAGGTACGAGCCCGTCGCAGCCAAAAATCCACCCTAGAGCCTCACAACACTGCGACAAACTTCTACTGTCATCCCCTGTACCAGGTGCATAACCAAGCCCCCTCCATTTACTCCAATTATGCACCATCCCATATACTATAATTATTTTAAAGTTTCCCTAGTCTTCTTTTATGTCTATGAAATTTCTTGGCTATAACGGAAAACGACTGAAAATATTAATACTGCTGAACCTGGAAAATTTACCCGATATACTTAAACATTAACAATTATTTTTATATGAAAAAAAATTTAATCACAAACCAGTCAGGAATATCGGTCATAGTAGTCATCGATGCTATATCCACAACTGGATTTCGAGCGGAAATTGCTCTGAATTTTTCCTGTTTAGGAAATGAAAAAATTAATTTATCTCTGTATAATGTTGTAATTTATACATTACTATATAATACTTACATAAATTATAGTATGAACAATATTTAAACTGAACTTAAAATTACTTATAACCTAATGTGACTATATTCATATGTAATATATATAAATATACACACTCCTACCCTTTATACTTAATCATAATATCATATATATTATATTATTTATAAATTATTACTATATCATTTAAATATATATTATACTATAATCTTAATCAATTATATTAAATAGTAGTACTTAATCACTATTTCTTAACATTAACTCGTATCTACGATTAGGGTTGGTGTCCCTCTTTTTCTACTCAACTGGAAGGGGCCAGAGGATTAGTTATAAAACGCGAACTGCCAACCACAAATATTAACCTTACTTTACGCAAACCATCAGGTAATCGCAACAGACACCGTGGATCATTTAAATTAGATGGGGGAAGATTAAAATAATATACCAACTAGATGTGGAAAAACAGAATAGAAAGGCATTAAGTTGTAGACTTCCTCTCTTCATACCACCTACGAGTACTGACAATAACATGAAAGTTAATGACTGTTCGACATAAGAGAAAAGAGGCCCTAACCCTATCTTAATACAAACGTAAGTACCTTGATAAAGTCTGTGCGTGTTTTTCAAGTTCACTATGTTATTTCAGTATATAGTGTATGACATAATGCATTTCTTTATACTATTATGTCGGATCTATTGAGCAGCTATCATAGCATGTCTACTGATTGGAGCCTATTCTCTCACCTTGATTATGAGTAAGAGTTGGAATTCGAGATGAGTACCCACACGATTCTGATTTATGGTTCAAATTCGTTTCAGCGGTCGTAACTAGTCTAAAGGGTGGCGTGAATAAACGAGTAAGGCTCATTAATACATATCGATAATCATCCTTCGATCTTAATATGCAATTATATTAGTTGACTCCAGCACTTGGAAAAAATTGTACAACACATATATTAGATAAAAATATTTGAGGATTTAATGAGTATGACTGACCATAAGACGTTTAACGAGCCAATTAATTATTATTTCGGTCGGAGATCGCAGAGAACAAATGAGTGGCCTAGCCATAATGAAGGGAGAGGAGATCTTATGAATGAAGAGAACAGATTATAAAACATCTCTATTAGCTTTAACCCCTATTTACATATTTGGAATAATCTACGTCAATAACCAGTCATAAATATTACGGTGAAGATAATAAAGCATATTCCGAATTAACTTCACAACTAAGTAGATAAAGTGGTCACATGGAAGGCAAACCTCTGAGAGCCTATCCGTACCACTACCCTCAAATATTTATATCTATATTAAATCAGTAGCCTAATAATAAAACCATGAGCATAAAATTAAATATTTAACTTATCAATTTTTGTTTCTACTGGAATTGTCCGCCTATTAATAATTATCCAACATGGTTAATGTAAAAATCGTTATACATGTTTCATATATATCATTACATGTTATTGGAAAGTAGGAATATAAAAATTCAGGTATTTAGAACAAAACTAAAAATATATTAATATATAATAATTGATTAGACTACAACTATCACACTGAGATATGTATATTCGAAGAACTGACCCCTAAGCCTTTTAACTTTGATTCGCGAGCTCTACAAAAGTTGTCCCAATAGTTATATATTAGCTATCAAATTACCAAGTTGATATAATATGACAGGTATTCCTACAAGTACATAATTTGTATGTATCTAGGGTAGGGGATGAGATATCGACCAAAATAAAGATTATAAGGAAGTAAATTATAGTTTAAATTATTTCTCCACCCCAGTATTCGTACGTCCACCTTGATAGGTATGTACTCTTCATGATTTACTCGGCGTTAGGTTTGCATGATAGGCACCGGTACGAAAGCTAGTATGACTATAGAGAATGATTACATGTATCAGAATTCTGGAGGATGTAAGAATAAATGTGACCAGAAGAATACGACAGTATCCTAAGGTATATAATACAAAAATGTAAGGCTCTAGGTTGAATTCCTAAAGCATATCGCCGGTATGGTAAATAAGATTGTTAAACATTACTAGCAGATGAACTATGACATTTGATCTCTCCAGAGAACCTTTCCATGCCGATCATAAAGTCCCATCTAGACAGGGACTCCAGCAAGATTAGACAGCGGCTAGAAAGCTGAACGACGGAGAGGCAAGACGTCGAAGGATGCGCAAAAGTCGCAGAGAGAGCCAGATAATAATAGGAGTTACGATTAGAAAATATATACTATAACTGTAACTCATGGAACAAATAGGAAAGCATAAGAGCGAAACGATTATAGATTACAGTAAGCTGAGGGAGAATTCTTCCGATTGAAAACGGAAGGAACTAAAAGTTGGAGAGTAAAACCGAAACCTAGCGGAACCATCCACAATCCCAAGAGAAAAGGACGAAATGACGCTCCACAACGCGATGCTATCTATGAGAGTTATCGAATCTCCTCACGAAAAGAAGAACGTGAGACATCGAGTAAGTCTCTCAAAAAATGACGGAAACCCTCAAAGCAAAGAGGGAGCTTCGAGATGCAGTCGACCGAACCGTGCTCTTATAAACATTCCGAGTTCCATTAGTTAAAGCTTTGCTATATTCAAAAGGGCCGCAAACACTTACTACAAATCATGTTCCCCAGAACATAAGTCCCTAAGAGGCAAGAAACCCATAAAATGATCAGTTGCAAAATGAATACTCTGAAAAAATTATAAATGCCCAAAAGTTGACGCTCACTGCGCGCATGAACGGTCAGAAAGCGCACCAGAATCATAAGACTCGGCATTACGATCACTGAAATAGTAGGATATCGAGACTATGAGTTTACTACGAGAAAGTCCAGATGAAGCTAGAGAGTAACGCTATGAGAGCTAAGACGTTTTTTAATGAAATTTGTATAACGAGTTTCAATAGATCTAATATTATGGAGTAAGATCTTTATCACATCAGTGAGAAGCTATAGGGTGGCGGGATTCAATAATTAATATTGGCCTTTTCAAATAAGGAAGCTAAGCTGACACATCATCTTCTGAACCTTCAGTTTGTAATCGCGGTAAGCCAACAATATCTACCCAACTACACAAAAAATGGCTTATTATTAATGCAAACAATACCATAAATGATACGAATTGCTTCCTAGTAAAATGATATTAATAAAGTATTAGGCACCTTTAGAGAGAATACACCAAGGTAACACACAAGCAAGGTGCTTAGGGCATACTAACGACACTTTTATTTAAGATTTAGAAAACGGAGCTTCGCGGAAAAGATTAAATCAACTGCTGTGACCTGTATTAGCGACACCGTTCCAGATTACGCGAGAATCAAGAGAATTTTGGTTATATGAGAGAGTGGCTATCAGGTAACGAATTCGCAGGGATGGTATTTCTTGTTTCCTCATATTTTGCTTTCATACCGGTAAGGCCTGACCGCTTTCACCTCAAATTCATGGTGCCTCGTCTCACAACAAAATTATATACATGAACTGGTGCGTAGGAGACACAAACCTGCTTCGCGAGTTTATAAATAGCGTGGATGCACATAATTGTTAGTACTGATGTGGAAGCTGTGCTAAGCAAAAATATAGGGACAATTGAGGAAGGTAAGAAGTTTTTAGCATCACTGATGGCGAGTGGGAATGAACCTAAGACATTATCTACTCACACTTCAAAATTGAGATATGATAAAAAAATTAGTATACTTGTTTTTCATATTCGCATAACATACATTATATAAAGGCTTGTGCATACTACGATCCGGATTATTACATCATTTTTGGAGATATCGAGCACGTCCTATTTCGCAATAATTTCGTAATTAACTCCGATGTGCAAAGCAGGATTAATTCCAGGACTGTTCATTTCTAGCAAGAACATCGTAACTCTCTGTTCACCCTATCAACATGGGTGTCTCTTTGGCGCGCTCCCAAACTTGAGGTTCCGGCTCCAAGAAATTAATATGATTTGCCATAAACAAGAAAAACATACGTTGCGGGCATGGTGGCGTTTGAGAAAATTAGTGATGATTCATTGCTTGTGACGAAAAAAGTATTGAGAGAGAAATACAATAGATATTTTAAAGTTATAATATTGTGGTCATAGTTACAAAATCACGAACAAGAATAGAAAGATGGTGTATTTACACGAGTAAAAGAGGAGAGTTTAAAAATTAAAGCTAGAAAAAAACAAAAAGACAAACATAAAAATTCGATATGATTGAGATCGCATGCCTCCAGAGCAATATATTGTTACAGGGTGTTTAAAATTAGTCCGCGAGATGATATAATTCTGCGCGAGAGAGGATATATTGGCGTGGCACGTGTAGAATAGTTCACTTAATATATAAGCTGTTATAACGCGAGACGCATGGTTGACAGAAAGTATTCTGAGAGCGGTTTAAGAGGAAAAATACCTTTCTCTTCTTATATGAAGAACGGTCACCTGCACAGAATTCCAGTGCTTCAGAGAAGAGAGAAAATGCAAAAACCCTATATACACGACATTAACCTTGTGTAGTGAATGATGACGTACGATATAATTGACGAAGTGTCGAAATACCACGCCTTAAATATTTCTCAGAACGAACCACTGCAGAAAAGAAATATCATTGATATGAGTAAAAGTTTAAAATCAGTTTCATCTCAGTTCACTTGAGACTCTATGATCAAAAAAGAATAGATCAAAAAGACGGAAAATTAACTGTTATCCATCAGGAGAGACAGGAGCAGAAAACACAAAGATAAATGAAGTTTTGCAAGTTGGTAGAGAAAGAGGATATGGATCAGGTGGATTATGTGCTCAAAGCTTAGATGAGAAACGAGATTCTCGGAGACGTGTTACAACATTTCGTGAGTGTTCTATGTTTATATTAGGCACAGACATGGAAGTCGCACACCGCAACACTACATTAGTCTAGAATTTAAGAAAGAAGGGTTATAGTAGGAAGATATGTAAGGTTATTTGAAAAAGAAATCCTTGGGCCTAGTTGGTTCTCAGACTAGTAATATAAGACTCATCCTCCTTTACTGCTGGAGGTGCAGTAGTAACCACATTACATAAGTGGTATAGCAAACATAGGTCCTACTTAGGCACTTTGAGCACACAGTACAATTAGGGAACCCCTCGCCCGCCTGCCCCCACCCCCTCCCACATCTAATTTGACTCGTTCATACACATACATCCCGTTTGCCACACCAGTAACGTAAATCGGACAAATACAAGAAAACCCCAAGCTCAGACACCACAGAATTACTGACTAGTTTAAAATTTTAAAACTTTACACTTTACTCAATCCAAATAACACACACACAATGACGAGCTCCGCACACACATACATGCACACACCCAAACACACATCATATACTAACAAAATAAATAAAAATGAACACACTAACAGAGCTCCAAACGATTGCAAGCACTTCTAATACGTATAAAACTGTAAAACTAAATAACGGCAACAACGACAATCTTGGAATAATACAATATGAGCATAGTCATCATATACAGTAACGCGACATACAAGAAAAAGTAGTTTGTGAAAATGAGTAAACACACACGACCAAGGCACTAACCTAGTATTATGAAACAGACTACGCAAACTAAATCATACGGGGTTAAGCGTTTTCCGAATTTCATTATACAAGAATAAATATATTAAGACTATTTATATAAATATACTAAAAAGGAACACAAAAGATAGGGAACCGCTTTTTTAGTTACCTTTTAACCTATATGTGTTGGATAGAAATATCTCTCTACATATCTCTACTCTTCTACTCGTCTCAAAAACTATTCCACTTCTCTAAGATTCTCCTCTCTCTCTCTTATACTCTTACTCTCTCTCCTCTTCTTCTCATACTACGTCTGCTATGGCTAGAGGAGCTATGTTAGATGTCAAACCTGTCTGTCACGGAAAGATTACCGCGGCTTTCGAGCCTTCTTGCGCTCTATACGGAGAGAGAGAGATTTCTACTTTGAATTATTAAATGAGGTAGCTCTTAAAACTTATGGAGTTGGAAGAATATTTTTTGTTAATAAAAAAAAATATATATATATTAATAAGAGTACTAACTCCTAATTTTCTATGTTTTCATTACCATTTCCTGAGATCTAAATTATAAGCGAAATTTATTTATTTACTGCAAAATAAACCTTTTAATATACTAAATACTGTTATTAAAATATTATAAGTCCGTTGCTAGGAACACCAATAAAATTAATTTATATTTTATTGAAATGGTAATATGTGACTATACTCATCTTTTAGAATTTCATGAAGCACGAGTAAAATATTAGCCTTCAATGTCTGTGTTATTTCTGTTTAGAAGTGATAAATCCTATGTATAGAAAATTTTATTGTATATTATGAGATACGAATTTGTTGATGCTAAATATATATTTATACCGCAAGTTGAAGACAACGAGCCTGAGAATGACCCAAACCTCAGTCTAGCTTAGAATCATTGTTTGTAATGTTCTCAATTTTACATGAGGGAGCGTTGGTATAAAAGAAAAGGAAATGAGTTTTATTATGCTATTTATTTATCAAGAATAATGGATATTGATAGATAAAAAGAGGATTGTTGCACTTCAACCGTAAAATTATTTTATTTAATTAATGCATTAAATCATTTATATTTTTTTAACATATTTTAATTATGTAACTAATGTGAAAGTATCTGCATAATTTTAATATTTTAGATACTAGACACTTGGGTAACGTGTCACTAAGTAATTGCAAATAACTAGATATATTACAATAATAATATTTTTAGGATCTCTACAGGCCTCAGTGTGTTTGAAATCACCTGCTCTACTAACATATTTTTTCCGGACTGCTTAGAAACTAAAAAACGCGACAAGGAGCATGAAATCAAACGTAAGCCTTATAAGGTAGCTTCCTATATATCAACGAATCTTATTGGTTTCTCACGATCGAGATTCATAAGAATTTCCTAAGATAGGTAATTGTTTTTCGATCAAAGTAAGTAACATTTACTCAGAGCAGATAATCTTTATATTTCATTCGTGTAAATTTGAGTATTGAATTTATGGAAGTAATTGAGTAAAAAAAAAAACCAAAAAAATAAAAAAAAAAAAATGACAGTTGTATAATTAAAAGGAAGACTTCTAACTACTTTTTTCACATTTTTAGCATTTTTCATTTCAACAATTGAACTTTCATTGAGACAACGTGTTACTCACATATCGTCGAATTCGCTGAACTGGTTCGACGACGAGTTTTAAAGGCATATCTTGATGTCATTTTTAGCAGAACTGCTGATACTCAACATGTTGTCGTCAAGCAACTATCGGCAACACCTACAGAATTAGAATCAAAACATTGTTACTAAAAGGACTTAAAAAATCCATAAATTGCTATTCAGACCTCAACAACAGTTTCCTGTATTGCTACTTTTACTTTTTTTTCAGATTAAGTTGTAATAATATCACATATTGAACATATGATCGTTTTCCTCCCCCCCCGCCTCATGTCACGCTATTGCAATAATTTATTTATTATATCTATTTATAGTTGTTTACATATTTGTTTATTTCCTCTACATAAGAAATGTGATCGTGAGCTCAAGCCCAACATGTAATACTTTTGTTTCACATTGTTTTATTGTTAATTTTTTTTCTCATTCACAATTATAATTATTTTTAATTATTTCATATTTTTTACTATTGTTTACATAAAATACAAAATAAACAAACTATTTCAGACAGCCGTACTAAACACAGTACGG
>JABUQX010116538.1:10000-15595 GCA_015478945.1 Trachelipus rathkii | reverse complement strand
AATAATACTATATATGATAATTATTTATATATTATATATATTATCGTCTATTTATAATATATATAATATTTATTATTATATTATATTATATTATATATAGTATATATTGTATATTATATATTATATTACTATAATATTATATATATATATATTAATTATAATGTACATATTTATAATATTATATATATATATAATATATATCTCTCATATGTTATTATATAATTTATAAACTAATATATATAAATATATAAGTATTACACCTAATATCCTATATTTGTACAAATACTATATTTTTATAAATAATATGTATTATATCATATACGTATACTAATAGAGTACCGAATACTATATTATAATATTAATATATATCTTTACCTATAATATATAATATATTATAAAAATTATATATATATACATATAACAACTAATATATATATATATATATTTTATATATATACGATTATGTATATATATTATATAATTACGTATATACTATATAAATATAGTAATATATATATTAATAATTATTATATATATATATATTATAAATTATATATTATCATTATATAAATTATTATTAGTATATATACTATATAAATATATATACCTAAAAGAATATATATATATATATCATAATATTATATATATATATATAACCTGAATATAGTATAAATTATTATTATGTAACACGTCACAGCAGCGGACGGGGATTATACTATTATAAAGACAAGGGTGTTAGGGCCGAGCAAGAGGATAGACCTGCGATAATAGTAGGTGAATAATGAAAGGTAGGTTGTAAGCACCTACCGGTAGCCAAGGTATAACGAACCCCACAAGGACTCACATGATATATACACCATTCCTGACGCACACTATCACTCACGCCGGCAACCCGCTGCCATAACAACCCCAAATCAAACGAACAGACACCGAATAACTATCCAAAAGAAACTCCTGTATCGAGGGGTAAAATATTAGTAAAAACCTATCTACACATGGGCAACCATAGTCCATGGGAAAAAGTAAAAATAAAGGAAGCCCATAAGTCTGGGGCTTCTATATTATATATATATACATATATATTTTATATATATAATTATATAATTATAATATATAATATATAATTAAATAAATATTATATATAATAATATATATAATAAATATATAGATAATCATATAATCAGAGCGTGGCAAATTAATACTTGAATGATACTTATAAGGTACCATACCAAATTGAAACATGGTATTTAAAAGTATAACTTATAAAGCACGCTAACAACCAAAAGTACATTTTAAGTTACAATATTTTATATTTTTTGAATAGCATTTTATTTTGGTGAAAAACAGAGGAAAAAAACCTCTGTTTTGTGATAATTTTCTTGGTTTTCTTTTTGAATTGTAGATGTGAAAATAAATAAAAACAATTTGACTATCACAAACCCTCCATAGGATTCATCACGCTCATTGGCATTTGGAACAATTATATAGACTATACTTGCTTTATAAATGCGAACCAAAAATAACGAAAAAAAATCTTTCCAATGGGCACCCAATATATTGACGCGCTTCGGGCGTAGTTAAAACTATGATGGTTAAATAATAAAAGAGAAAACCGAAAAGTTTAGTGTATAATATTCCTGTTGTTGCCTACTGAGTAATATGAGCAAACGCTTTTAGCTAATTTAAATATATATAAGTAATAATTATATACTATAGTTAAGGTTTGAAGCTTATAAGCGTTGAAGGGATTGAGCGTGTCAAATTCCCTCTCGAACTAAACTTTCTACTCCTCAAAAAATTTTCTAAGTGTAAGGCCATCTCAGGCTCGAGACAATGCCTATTCGGGTGTGGAAAATGTTTTGGTTCTCCCGTACCTTTAATCACTCTCGCATAAATTATCATTCAACTTGAATTGAGTGTTATATTCAGGTAGATCATGTATAATTGAGACCGATAGCATAAACATTAGACTTTATCCATTAAAATCAGTATCTATAATAGTTTCGTCTTGAACCCTCCTTTAGTAATGTAATGAAATAAATCCAATTCTCTACCTCTATATAGATTTTTAGTTGCAAAGATATTAAACATCTCTTAATAGCTTCTGTAAAATCTTGTTTCTTTCCGTCTTTATTGAATTCGGACTCTTGATATTTCTGTTTGCTGTATGATACTTCACCTGAATAAAAGGCCATTCCTTCTTTGACCTTTCTGTTCCTTCTAATTCAACCTGTCGACTCTAGCATAAATCTTATACTACCTTCTCATCCTATAATGATGTTCCTATCCGGGTTATTACCGTTACACATTTATCACCGATTTCATGGCTTCCCCCCCATATAAATATTTAGGGTGGAGGTGTTTCTTGAGCTATATGGCACCACGCTCGTTCTAAGCTTATATATCTTATAGCTACTCAATACTTGTGCACTTAACTCCCTTGCACTAGTGTTATTGGAAATCACGATGACCGTATGTCAAACCTCCTTCGTTATAGAAAGAAGGATAGCCATACGCTCTCATTTATTTCTTAGCTAATTACCCATAGCTAGTGTTCGTTGCGTGCCGTTAACATGTTTGCCTTACAACTGCCATATTATGCATCGTTTCAAAAACTATTCATTTCTGTAAATCAGTCTGAATCACACTCTCTTATTTTTCAATTCACCAGTTAACGATGTTCGAGTCGCTCAAGTTAATACTAGTGATTATACCTTTCCTAATCACTAAACCGATTTATGGTTTTTCATTCTTAGGAACTACACTAAGGCTTTTGACAGGGTACGACACACGTCATTACTTTCCTTAAGCAGACCTTATATTTAACTCTATTCTTGTGAATTGAGTTCTGTCAGTTTCTCTTTGCTATATTTTTGTTTAGAGCATTCTTTCCAAATCCGCTCAATATTACAGCTGTTGTTATAGATGGGGCGACTTATCTTCTCCTTCTAATGCCAATAATTATTCCTCGGGTTTATGCTTATCTCAAACTATAATTTCTTGATTTTCATAATTAATGCAATCATTTCAGCTGCCCATTCTACTCTATTTCTAATTCAATGCCGATGATTTACATCCTACATTATCTTCAACTCATAAGTTCAAATTCTCACCCTATTACTTTTCATAATAGAATTGTCTTCTTGTCTTAAGTTTCCAAATCTATGAATTCTTGTGACTGATCCTATATGATAGAATTTCAAAAGGAAAGAGTCGTTACTTACATACAATTGTTGAAATTCATACTTTATACAAACCCAAAATCTATAACCAAAATCTCCATTTAACTTTTACCTATATATCTCTTTTCGATTTAGATACTATCTCATTCTTCTCCTCGTTGGACAAAAATAAAGAATTATTGGATATCTATAAAACCATGTAATAACAAAAAAATTTAGGAAACTTCACATCACAAATCACAACGGTTGCTAGACGGCCTCAAAGAAAAGATTGGAAGTTCTGAATTTTAGTTGCATAAGAAGATTTTTTTTTATCTTTCAGTATCTATTAACTTCTAACAAACAAGGGTCTTCATCCACCCGTACTAGAGTTTTGTTTGCTTTCTTACAAGAATCTTGGAGTTAAGTGGTGGGAAGGCTCGGATTTACCCGGAGTATTAGAATTAGATAAGTATCGAGTTGAGAGTCCAAAGACCATAAGTTTTATAAATAACTGATATTTGGACTTTTTCTAAATTCCCATACTTGTAACTATTCATCTATTGCGACGTATGTTGTAAAATTACTTATTGTCCACTTTTTCTTTAGGTAACCACAGCGAAATATGCTATTCACGAGCGTAAAATTAAACTGACTCCACTCGCATATGACCACCCACAAACCTTTTAAAAAACAAACGCCCTTACCTAGCACAAAGGGGCAAGTCTTATGTCTAAACAGAATATATTTTATTGATAATAAACATTAGCAACTCAGGCTACTGATTTTATAATTTTATCACGCCTCATTTTAAGACCTTTGCGCTGTTATATATAACACCATTCTTGAAAGGGCTATCAGGTGATAGTAATAACTTGTTATTTACTGGTATATATATAATATATACTATTAATTATATAATATATAATTAATATATATATATATATTAAATATTTAATATAATAATTAATTAAATATAATAATATTATTTATTGTATATTATATTAATTATATATAATATATTTATTAATACTAGATAGTATATAATAATATATTATAATATATATATATTATAAATATTAAAAATATATATAATATAATTATAATTATAATATATAATATTATAGATATTTAATATATATATAATAGTTAAATAATAATATATTATAATATAATATATTATATAATAATATCATATATATAATAATATACGCTTCCACAGCATTTAGCGTAAAATAACCGAACCGCGGGACCCCGCTGACCTTCGCACTGGCATAACCACCTGACCTAAATATATATATTAATAAATCAAGGCATATAAAACCTTATACGGAGCCATTATATATGATATCACATCTACGGATGTTAACATGTAAATAGTACACTAATAATAGAGCGTTAAAATCAAACAAAATAAAATATATTTTAATTTCCATATAGCTCCTTTGTTATAAATTGATCCAAAATATAATAAAGATTGAAAATAAATCTGTTTTATTTTTTGCTTGAAATTAGATGAGTTCAAATTAAAATTGAGGCCCAATTATAATTGTTCCGAGTTTTTAACATAAAAATATTCGAAATTGGATATATCAAACAAATTCGGAAAAAGGCAATATATATACATGCTTAAAAATGATTATGTATTTATTATATTTAAATTCAAAAATCTTCAAGCAAAAATCAGTTATTTATTCCGAAATCTCTTTTCAAAATATTTATTAATCGAATAATATAAAATATCATTTTTTTTTATACTAAAGATACCCAAGGGTATACCGGTATACCGCCCGATGGCAGGAGTCGGTAGGTCTACTCGGCCTTTCGGGAACTAGTATAGCGTAGGAATTATTTCCCCCTCCCTCCGGAGAGGGTCTCCGGAACCCCGCTCTTTGGTATTTGGGTTGTCGCGGGGGTTCCTCGCCCCTTCCTTCACTACGGGGTATGAAAAACAGCCCCCCTATGTTCCACTGTTTCGGCTCCTAGAGCTCCCCCTAGTGTGCTCACGATATAAAGCAAAATTTAATAGAAAGCCTATTTATTTTAACGAGAAACAATAAAAAGGTCTCACAAACAGCCAAAAAGTCATATACTAATAATTATTAACAAATATTTTTTGTTTTATTATTTTCTTTACATTTTCCTATGTGAAATTTTTACCAGGATTCCCAAAATGTATTCTTTCTTTCGCTGTAGCTATTGTATTTTTTGAGATTTTTTATTTTTTTTTATACATTCATAATAAATTTTGGACCAGCATTCTAGCAATGTATTCCGTTTTACTGTAGCATTAATAGTTTTTAAGATACATATGAGGGCTAATCCAGACGCTGTGGACTTAACATATATTATATATATATATAATATATAATATATATATATATATATATATAATAAATATATATATATTAATAATATAATATATATTATAATA
>JABUQX010116538.1:0-7500 GCA_015478945.1 Trachelipus rathkii | reverse complement strand
TTGAGAAAGCACAGGTACGTGGCTATTCATCAGATATTCAGAGACCAGGAGCATACGCTGTGCTGGGACATTGTCATGGCGGAATATCCAATTTTTCTCTTCCCAAAGCTCTGCACGTTTGCGTCGGATTGCGTCAAGAAGACGACGGAGAATATCAATGTTTATAAATATGCTTGGTAACCGTATGACCCTCAGATATGAACTCAAAAGTGCACGAAACCTTTTATGTCAAAGAAAATCTCCAGCATGACTTCCCCTTTGAGAAATCTACTCAGACCTTTTGTTTTCGTGGAAAACTCTGAGATTTCCACTCAGAGGTCTGACACTTCGTTTGAGGGTCGTAAAGGTAACAACACCATGTTTCATCTCCAGTTATTAACCTATTCAACAATCCTTAATCTTCATCCACGATAGCAATGAGATTTCCGTTTATGTAGGCCCGCTCTTCACACTGCTCCTGGGTGAGGAATCTTGGGACAAGGTGCGCACACACGCTGGGCATGTTCTAGTCTTGTGCGGGGATCGTGTGACAACTACCATGAGAAATCCTAACAGTATTGGCAACATCATTGCTGGTTTGCATCAGGTCAGTTCGGATTACCTCCCGTAATATACCAATGGTGTAATCACTACACGCTGTTGATGGTCTGCTGATACGCTCATCATCTTTCAGTGACTCCTGGCCTTCCTTAAAGCGCGTATACCACTCGCAAACTGGGGTTCGAGATAATGATTCATCACCATACATCTCCTTTATCAAATAGAAAGTTTCTGTAAACGTTTTCTGTAATTTACCACAAATTTTAATGTTTGCTCTCTGCTCAAAGTGGGCCATTCCTGATTAACACTTTCCGACAACACACAAGGACAGTGCCTCAAAGCAAACTGAGAAATGTAAACACGGACACATGCTCATCACTGTCATACGCTTTTGATACACGTCTTTACATGTATGCGCACACATTTCTTACAACACGCGTTTATTACATTGTAGGATATGAAAACTAATCGGAAGTTCTGGTGTTTTCTTACTCTACCCCCGTTTATATATATATATAGCATATATAGCAGCATTATTATTATTATTATTATTATATATATATATATTATTATTATATATATATATATTATTATTATTATTATTATTATTAAGATAGTTAAATATATATATATATTATATGTATATATTATATATATTATATATTATTATTATTAAACATATATATATATATTATATATATATATATTAGTTGTTATGTTATTATTATATATATTATTATTATATATATATTATATATATATTATTATTATTATATATATATATTATTATTATTATTATTATATATTATAAATTATATATTATTATTATTATTATTATTATATATATAATATATATATATTATATTATATTATTATTATTTTTTTTTTTTTTTTATATATCATATTTATATATATATATATATATATATATATATATATATATATATATATATATATATATATATATATATATTTTAGATGCAGAGAACATCCACATCTCTATCCTCCGTGAGCATCCACATTATTAAAATCCAGAGTCTTCGCATCCGCGCTTTGCCCCTGCGGGAGTTTGGTGTGCCGATATTTACGTTACTTGATGCAATTTTATGGCCAAAAATACTGAAGATGAATCTGAACGCAAACTTTAAAGAGACATGTGGCTCGACTCAACTGTAATGATGACTCCTGATCTCACAGCATGAAGTTCATAATAATTTGAGTCAACAGAGTCACAAGAGATTAGGGATGCCAAAAAATTAGCGCCTCTACAGCTTCTGTCTCCGATGTAATACTATTAATCTCAACGCTAAAGAAGCATTTTGAACCATCTTCAAATGAAAATGATGACGGGTTAAAAAGAATGAAATATGTAATAAAACTACAGCTAGAAAAACGCTTTGGTTCTGTTGAAATTGGAACTTTTGGAACTATTGGAACTTACTTAGATCCCCGTTATAAAGGCAAGTTTTTTTGTAACACAATATTAGAACAAGTTAAATCGTCACTTTTTGTTGCAGTTAAAAACTTCAACTGACCAGTTTATTAATTGCCACCCATTAAGGAAAGCGAATCAGAACCAATTCTAGAAGTAAATCAATAACAAATTCACTATAAGAATTTCTACAGTCCAGTTGTGATGAAGAAACACACGCATTACCAAAAGATGTAGTGCAAATGATTGAAAACTATTACCAAGAAAAATGACTAGAAACAAATGATGATCCTATCAGTTGGTGGAAAGTTAAGCAAAATGATTACCCACGACGCTTAAGGAAACTTGCAAGGAAATACTTGGTCTATCCTCCAACTAGTGTTCCAAGTGAGAGAGTATTTAGTAATGCTGGGCTAATATGATGAAAAGAGAAATAGACTCAGCAGAAAAGGCAGAAAATTAATGTTTCTCACACAACCTTCTATATTTAAATTTCAATACTAGTAAAGTATATAATCCATTGTAAAATCTCTTTCATTAAGGTCAGAGGTTGGGAAAAGAGGTTGGTGGAGTGCATTTGAGTTGGGTCCCCGTCCTGCACACTGGTAACAATTATATTAATAGATTGTAGCTAAAACTCGAAATATATTTGGCATATATATATATATATATATTATTATTATTACATATAAAGATATTATTATTACATATTATTACATATTATTATAGTTATATAGTTATGAATATATATATACATATATTATTATTATTATTATTATATTATATATATATATATATATATATTATTATATATATATATATATATATACATCCCCAGCATCCGCGGATGTGAAAAAAATGTACTCATAAATTAATATATACATATATATTATTATATATATATAGTTAGTTATATATATTATATTATATTACATATTATTATTATATATTACATATTATAGTTATTATTATTATTATTGCTATTATTATTATTATACAGCATAGTTATTATATACATATATACACATATATATATATATATATATATATATATATTGATTGATGATTTTACCCCTGGAGGAAACACAAAATGAAACTATCCAAAAATGAAGTTATTTCTTTTGCACAGCTATTGCATAACAAACTAAAAATAAAGATTAATCACATAAAAGTTATTTTAAAGATATAATCCGAGCTTTCGCACTCATGTCCGAGCTGCTTCTTCAGGAACTAAATTTCACGAACGGAGGTTGGAAAGAATACAGCTCCAAATAAGGGTGACTTCTTCTTTTCTGGCAACATGGTTGTTTGAAGGTATAATGGGCTATGTGCTAGGTTGAATTTGTTTTAGATAATTTTTAAGCTTAGGAGATTGTTTTAAATGAAAATTCGTAAAGTTATCGATTTGGGGGTTTCCGATTTTGGTGTTAAAATTATGTGAATTTTTGATTTGGAAAGACTCGATGATTTTTCTTTGTTTGGTATTTTGAATAGGTATGACTAGTTTATGGGATTTGATATTAATTAAATGGTTATTAGTATTTCTATGTATGGTTAAAGATGAGGAAGGGTTATCTATGCGTAGGTCGTGTGTATGTTGATTTATTCTTGTGTCTATGTTATTAGTTTCTCCTAAATAGTGTTTATTGCAATTTGAAAAAGAGATATATATATATATATAGTATATATATATATATATATATATATATATATATAAAAATAAATACTTATATATATGTTAAAAACATATAAATATATATATATATATATATATATATATATATATATATATATATATATATATATATATATATATATATATATATATATATATATATATATATATATATATATATATATATATATATATATATGGTCAAAATATTTCCGAAGAAGTTCACAGGTATGTAACTAAAAACTATAATAGGTACACGAAAATAAATATCATTTTATTAATCAGGAGACATGTTTATAAACAGAAATAAAAATAATAAAAATAACGCTTTTTAAAAAATTAAAATTGTTAAAAATTGTTGAAAAAAATTTACAGTTCTTTGATAAATCAAAGATGCGACTTACTCCCGAGTGAGTCTTATATTCAAATGTTGGAATTTTTCTTTTTAAAAACGGACAAATACCCACGGGTAAACAAGAACGATAAGAGAGAGGAGTCGGGTTTCTCGGCCTACCGGATGACGGGGGACTTCGTCCCCCTCTGTCCCCCTCCGTCGGCTCGAACCCCCAAGAAGGATATAAAAAGAAAAATATTTTCTAAAATTATATTAAAAGCGATTTGCAACTTTTCCTGAGACTGCAGCTTTCTAACGTCTTCAAGTCAATCAGAGCCTGCACTTTTACTGATATTAATATGGAGTTATTAATAAATATTAGAATAAATTAATTTTTTTTTAATTTCTGCGGTAAAATGTCTCCTGATTAATAAAATGATATTTATTTTCGTGTATATGTTATAGTTTTCTTTAGTTACATGCCTGAACTTTTCGGGATGCTGGCCTATATATATATAAGTATATATATACAGCAGCAGATAGCAGCAGTTACAGTTAAGCGGTTGTTAAGAGCAGGTTATATATATATATATATATATATATATATATATATATATATATATATATATATATATATATATAAAGAAAATTGAGGAGTAGTATATATATATATATTTATTTTTACATATATATATTATATAAGAACATCATATATATATATATATATATATATATATATATATATATATCTGATTTTTTGTTTAAATGGAAGTCTTTAGATTTTATTGAATGTTTTAAAGTTAGCATGTTAGATTTAATGATTTTAATGTCGAGAGGTATGAATTTTTTAATAAGATGTATGTTAATATTCGGGATAGGTAAGATGTTGGTATAAGAATTTTGTTGTATAATAGGATTTAAGTTTTTGTTTTTAGCTGAGTGAAGAGCGTTAAAAATGAAGGGTTGGGAATAGTTCAGTTTTTTGAAAGTGTTGATGATAAAATTAAATTCATTGGTTGTGTAGGTTTTCACAATTTCTGAGAGCACGTAGGAACGAATTAGAAAGTATGACTTTTTTAGTTGACAAATTATGAAATGAAAACCAATGAATATATGAATCTGAAGCAGTGGGTTTTCGGTAAATTTGGAACGAGGGATGGCTATTGTCTGTCCAGGAAATTAAAAGATCGAGAAAAGGAATCGAGTTATCTTTGGAGAGTTCTATGGTAAAATTTAAACTATGGTGTATGTTATTAATAAAATTTAAATAGTTGTTTATATTTTGATCCTTGGGGATAAGGGCTAAAACATCGTCCACATAACGAAACCAAATAACGGATTGAAACATTGGATGGGGGAATATGATGTATTTTTCAGTTAGTTCTAAATAAATATTGCTAATAGTGGGGGAGAGTGGGGATCCCATGCTGAGGCCGAAAATTTGTTTATAATATTTATTTTGAAATCTGAAATAGGCATGGTCAAGGGTAAGTAAGATAGAGACTTGATAAGAGGGAAAGGTATAGAGAAAGTAATATTGTATGTTTGTATATGATTTTCTAAAAGGGTTAGTGTGGTGTCAATGGGAACATTAGTAAACAATGAAGTGACGTCAAAGCTGGTTACTATATAGTTAGAGAAAATTATGTTTTTTGTATTGTGTATTAGATGTATGGAATTTTTTATGTGGGATGTAGATATGTTGCCTATTAAAGGTTGTAATTCAGCAGAAAGCCATTTTGCAAGTTTATATGTAATACAATCTATGTTAGAAATGATCGGGCGGAGAGGTTTGTTTTCTTTATGTATTTTTGGGAGTGTGTAAAGTTTTGAGAGGGTAGGTAAATATGCTTTAAATTTATCAATTAGGTCTTTGTTGTTAGGTATAATTTGGATTAGGGATTTGTTAAAGGATTGTTGTAAGTTGAAGGATTTATCTAGGTACTGTGTTGTATTCATGAGACATCCCAAGTGGGGATATGAGATGTAAAATGTAAAATTTTAAACATTTAAACTGTTACCTTTATAAGACATTTCATTTACCTGTTGAAATCGCTCATTCACTTATATATATATATATATATATATATATATATATATATATATATATATATATAGAGTATATATATATATATATATATATATATATATATATATATATATATATATATATATATATATATATATATATATATATGTATATATATATATATATATATATATATATATATATATATATATATATATATATATATATATATATATATATATATATATATATATATATATATATATATATATATATATATATATATATATATATATAAATCTTACGTTGTTTGCTGTGCGAGTTAGCCTTGAAACCATACATATTCATCATCTCGAAATATATATATATATATATATATATATATATATATATATATATATATATATATATATAGGTATATATATATATTTAGACATCTGATGTATATATACATAGTTTATATATATAAATATATATATATATATATATATATATATATATATATATATATATATATATATATATATATATATATATATATAAGATATATATATATATAAATATATATATATATCATATATATATATATATATATATATATATATATATATTGATGTAGACAGCGCAATTTATGTATCATAGAGCAATTTTCTTCAATTTAAGATATATTTGCTTTTTTTATTTTTCACCATTCGAAAGGATCAGCAACCCTTGATGTTCGTTTTCTTTATAATAAATATTTACTCTCTTAATCTTTCATTTTTTTTCTTCAAGATATTTCTTTTGTTCATTATCCTGTCAATGCGAAGAAAAAATTCATCGCTTCCACAGTTTCTTGATCTTTAATTTAAGTATTTTTCTCAAACGTGTTTTCAGTTTCCTCATGTTGACTATAATTTCATTACTAAACCTCGTTAGCAATTGAACTGTGAAAATATCGTTAGCTCTTAAAAAATTAAATTATATATACAGTTCGCCTTTAAGTTCACATCACTTTCAACAAATTATTTGCACAGCAGCATATATATATATATATATATATATATATATATATATATATATATATATATATATATATATATATATAGTAGTATATATATATATATATATATGAGTAGCATATATATATATATATATATAAGCAGAGAGAGAGAGAGTATAGTGTATATGTATATATATATATATATAGTCAGTATATATATATATATATATATATATATATATATATATATATATATATATATATATATATATATATATATATATATATATATAGGTTCAAGTTTGTTTGAAGTCACACATTTCTGTTCCAAAATAAAAAGCTAAAAATAATGGTACAAGTAAAATATTGAGGAAAAAATTAAGCAATACTTTTAATATATAAAAAATATTAGAATGTCTAGCAGTGCACGAAAAACGCGAAAGTGTTTCTTACTGATAAATGCGGGAAACGGCAACACTCCGGGCCTCCTGAGAAATCGAACGGTTAT
>JABUQX010116537.1:20000-40543 GCA_015478945.1 Trachelipus rathkii | reverse complement strand
TTAATGATTTATTAAAACCAAAAATCGAAAACAATAATAAATCCGCTATCTACTCAATACCATGTAACACCTGCAATAAAGAATACATAGGCGAAACAATAGACATAAAACGCCGCATAAGCCAACATAAATATGACTTACAAACCTATAATAGTAGCTCGCCACTAGTAACACATGAAATAAACGAAGGACATCAAATTAAAACTGAAAATAGTAAAATAATTAAAACAATAAAAAACCATAAATTTAGAAAATTCTATGAAGCATTCTCAATAAAAAACACAATAAACTTCAACCGGGACCGAGGCAATTACTATATAGACGAAACAATCAATGAAAGTTTAAAGGCATCAGCGTCATGCGAAAGCATTCGACAGAAAATAGGAAAGGACACCATAAATATAAACAACAACCAACCGTAGCAGAAAGTAATAACGAAGAAATAATGATGAAGGTTTTCTTTCTCTGACAATCCCCGAACGAGGTGGAATGGCATTCCACGAAAGCTTGGAAAAAGTTAGAGCAAGGAACAAACTAACAAAAACTTAGTAAAGAAATAGTAATCGTTATAATTAGATCAATAAAGTAATGTTTTTTAATATCTGTGTTCTTATTGAATAAAAGTGAAAACCCAGGGATAATTTAAATACATATTAAAGATGCGAAATTTATTAGCATTAAAGAAATATATATATATATATATTATTATATTATTATTATTATTATATATATATATATATATATATATATATATATATATATATATATATATATATATATATATATATATATATATATATATATATATATATATATATATATATCGAGTCTGGGCGTTCTATAATTTTTTTTGAGCGCGCCCGCGCCTATGCGCCTTAGTAGTAGCAGTTAAACATTACATCCTGACACCAGGGGCGCGAGGCCCCTGTAACTCCAGCGTCTTCAGAGCTGTTTTTTCGTGTTCCTGCTGGTATTATCTTTGCGTACATTTATGCACGCCGTTTCTTTACCCTGTGGGTCGCTGCCCCCCTGGAAGCTATATACGTGAGCACACACACACACACACACACACACACACACACACACACACACACACACACACACACACGAGCTACTAACCCATGTGCGCGGCGTAGCCGCGCACATTGCTTACTTACTTACACGAGCTACTTACTTACATGAGCTACTTACTTACATGAGCTACTTAGAACACCCCTACCCCCCTTTGCTCGCGTTAAGTACACTTGGAAGTGTATTAAGTACACTTGGAAAGTGTACTTAATACGCGTACTTAATGTTTCCGGGGTTCCCGCGCATTCCCGGTGTCCCCTTGCGGGGGACCGCGCCCGTCGTTTGGCTGGCTGACTGATCCACCCGCGTCGACTGCCCGCGTGGCTCTCTCTCTCGCTCGCATACTCCGTGACGTGTGACGTGTGACGTCACACACTCGCTGTGTGACGTCGCACATTTTAAAAATTATCATATCTCGAATACGATTGAGTGTTTTGTCGGCTCCGAGATACGATCCCTCTACCGCTGAGTTAAGACTTCACGTCGTACTCCACTGTGCTAAGGCTCAGTGAAATGATATAGGATTTTATTTTGTAGTCATTCTTCAGAGGGAGGTCGCATAATAATAATAATGTTGAAGATATAGAGGGTTTCGCGTAATAATAATAATAATGGAATAATGGAATGGAATGGAATGGAATGGAATGAATGGAATGGAATGGAATGGAATGGAATGGAATGGAATGGAATGGAATGGAATGGAATGGAATGGAATGGAATGGAATGGAATGGAATGGAATGGAATGGAATGGAATGGAATGGAATGGAATAATGGAATGGAATGGAATGGAATGGAATGGAATGGAATGGAATAATGGAATGGAATGGAATAATGGAATGAATGGAATGGAATGGAATGGAATGGAATGGAATGGAATGGAATGGAATGGAATGGAATGGAATGGAATGGAATGGAATGGAATGGAATAATGGAATGGAATGGAATGGAATGGAATGGAATGGAATGGAATGGAATGGAATGGAATGGAATGGAATGGAATGGAATGGAATGGAATGGAATGGAATGGAATGGAATGGAATGGAATGGAATCAATAATAATAATAATAATAATAATAATAATAATAATAATAATAATAATAATAATAATAATAATAATAATAATAATAATAATAATAATAATAATAATAATAATAATAATAATAATAATAATAATAATAATAAATATATATATATATATATATATATATATATATATATATATATATATATATATATATATATATATATATATATATATATATTTCCTTTATCGAAGTCTTTTGCGTTTGAAATTTTAAAATTATAGTTAATGCTTTCAGAGATATTGTTCGTATTCTGCCGTTTTTATTTTCTATAGAGTTTGTTTATTATTTTTTTCTGTTAAATTTAAATGGTGGTTACAGTTTATTAGGTTCTGTTTAATTCTTTTTAACTTCAACATCAAATGATAGCCAATCCGAGCACAATTTATGGTCTAAACCTGAATTATATAGCAATTAAATGTTAAAACATTCTCATATATATATATATATATATATATATATATATATATATATATATATATATATATATATATATATATATATATATATATATATATATATATATATATATATATATATATATATAAATACACACACACACATACATAATATTACACATACTAATAATAATACACACATACACATACACATACACACATACACATAATAAGAATATATATATATATTTATATATATATATATATATATATATATACATATTATTATTATTACACACATACACATATTATTACATATTATTATTACATATATACATATTATTACATAAACATATATTTTACATTACCTAAAGAGAAAAAAATTCTATTTACGCATTGGATTTTTTGTAAAAATTTAAAAATGTAAATTATTTTTATTATAGAAGTTCGAGTTGGAGGACCTACATTTCTTTTCGGCTATATTTCTTTTGGCAATTTTAATGAAAAAAGAAGAAATGGAGAAAGATGAATCAGTTTAGTGCCGATCTTATATTCCACTCGAAGTACCGTTAACCTATTTGCTTAAGTATGACACATGAGGCAAATTATACATGTGTGAGGCGTAGCCACACACATGATCTACTTTCATGAACGTTATTTTTTTATTTTAAAGCAATTATAACATAAATTTTTTAACATCAACTATGTTTTACAAGTTTATTAAAGAAACATTATTTAACAAAACATATAATGATTACTATATATATTTATATATATATATATATATATATATATATATATATATATATATATATATATATATATATATATATATAGTGAGAAAGAAGAGAGAGAGTATATATGGAGGGTATATATATATATATATATATATAGGAAGCAGGGGGCAGAATTATGAAATAATGGAATTAATAACATGGAGAGAGAGAGCATATATATATATATATATATGAGAGAGGAAAGAGAGAGAGAGAGAGAGAGAGAGAGAGAGAGGAGAGAGAGAGAGTGGATGGAATGGAGAGAGAGAGAGAGAGAGACATGGAGATATACAAATTATACAAAGCATGAAGACGTTGCAATAAACAAGATATATATATATATATATATATTATATATATATATATATATATATATATATATATATATATATATATATATATATATATATATATATATATATATATATATATATATATATATATATATATATATATATAGACAGAATATAAGAACAGATTCATATATATATATAATGTTAATTTAAGTTTACAGATATCTACTAGTAAATACTAACTGACGCATATTCGGGATCTTTAACATCCACCCGTTCATTCCAAAGAATAGTAAACTTCGTCAAGTTGTTCGTTGTTAACACGTGTCGATGTTTTTCAGTGTACGGTAATCCACATATTTTACTGTAAATAATATACATTACTTTATGACCTTCATGTATTAATTCTTCGAGTTCGCTGACATCGTCAAGATGAGACGTTAATTCTTCATTCATTTTAACCAGAGCTTTAATACTTTCGACTGAGCTGACAGAGAAACCTATACACGTCCACAAAAATGCACCATTCACGGTAGGTTTCCAATAGTTACGTACGTTGATCCTTTCAATATTGTCCCCTGATGAGAAAGTAACCGCGATTCTATTAAGACCGCTCCCAGCAGCACCACTTGTGGTTATTATGGACGGATTATCCATATTAGTACATGAACACTTTGCCTTTATCCATGTTTCTATACACTCAATGATTCTACTGAACTGTTCTACAGATACGAATAATGGACGATCGGTTGTATCGTAAGCCGGAACACAGACGATGTATCGTTCGCCATCAGGTCTGCGTCTTAATATTATTGTAACGTCGCACTCGGAATGACGTATGGTTTTCGTAAAGGTGTTCTCAACGAGTTTAGAGGATGAGATTGACGACATGGTTAAGGCACAGTGAGAATCGGCTTACTGAAGAAACATATATAATCACCGACGCATTGGTGGAATTTATCTCTTAAGATTACGATTAACATAGCAAACATCCCAAAATCGATAATGGAAGCTATCTTACACTCAGAACCCTGTGGTCAGTAAGTTTTAATAATAATAATAATAATAATAATAACAGCAGTGATATATATATATATATATATATATATATATATATATATATATATATATATATATATATATATATATAGAGAGAGGTATATATATATAGAGGAGTATATATATATATATAGAGAGAGAGGTGTGGATATATATATATATATATATATATATATATATATATATATATTTCTTACGCTTATGTCACCTCTATGAGGACTTAAGATTTAAACGCTCCAAATCTTCGCGAATATACCAATCGTTTATATTGTTGTCCTCCAAATATTTTTTCAGTTCCTCAACACCATCCCCTAACACATATGTAAAAAGTTCTCTAAGCGATACCATAGTCTGTTTAGAGGCTGGATCATCGATGTAAATAGATCCGCGCCAATGTTCTCTAAACGATCTAATAAATTTTTGCACATCCATAGAAGCCAAGAACTGTTTAATAATAGTTTCATGATCGTCTGTTAACATTTTTTTAAATGCATAATATTCCAGATACAGCGTATAATACGCTACAGTGACATAATTAGTCAGTATTTCCGTTTTCTTCAAATGCCTTAATATTTTCTTACGCGCCTCTGACAGATATTTTATCTGCGGTAGACCATTAATATAGAATCCATGAGATGTAGGTTCATATACACCCGTTTCACTACACATCCGCCATATTCTAATTTCCATGCTGTAAGTATTTAGATATTTGGCAAAAGCTAAAGTGAGTTGCTTACCATCGCTTCTACTAATGACTGTTTTAGGCTGGTTTAAAACCTTCATAGACCAATCTTCAGCGTGTTTACATATACTGAGTAATTCTTCTACACTCATAAAGACACACTTGCCTGTAGAATATGTCGAGTGATGAAATCCTGTGAAATATTCAAAGCCATTAGAATTTCTTTTATATATGAACGAAACACTACTCCTTGGGATCTTGATCACCCATTGAATAATATCTTGTATGGCGGTATATCTGTTAAGCCGGATCATGATGTAGGTAGAGAGAGCACGACCTTATAACACATCCAAAGACTAAATACTTATGATCTTTTAAATAAGTTTAAAGATATAAGATAATACGATAAAGCTTATTGTTGTGATTGGATGAAATGAACCAACCACAGGCGAGGATGACATTCACTGAAACGAAATAAGCTTAGTTTTAACTTAGCTTTTGTTGGTTCGACGTTGTTTCATTGGAAAACTTTTATTAAATGTTACAATTTAAGTCCGTGTTTAAAACAAGTAATGTGCGAATATAAATGAATAGTACTGAAATAGCAAGCTGTGATATATTTAAAATAATAAGTTTCTACTACTACCACTACTACCCAAGCTACTACTACTACTACTACCAGCTTCTATAATCCACTATAATGAGTGGGAAGTCATGGTGTGTATTTTCCTCTTCTTTATCTTGCGCGGAGATGCAGTCGAGATTGATTTGTTAATCCACTTTCCGGACGACGACATTCAGCATTATTTACATTTACTTACTTATTTACTATTTATTTATTATTTACTTATTTATTATAATTCATTTACTTACTTTAGCTTTTGAATCTTATACGTTTAGGTCATGGATATTTCCTTTAAAAGCGATTTGAGACGATTTTGATTAATGATTTTGATTCGATTTATTTATTTGATGATTTGATGATGATGATGATGATGATGATGATTTTACGAGGATCTGACGCCGATATCGCGCGCGCGCGCGCGCTTATCTTTATTTAACTTATTACGGGATCGATGCCATCCGAGCGTAGTTAGGATAATCCGGAATTATTTAATTGTTTAACATTTATTAATTTGACTTTGACACTCACCTCACTAATTCTATCATTAACCACACCTCTGCTGGAATGCTGATCTCCATTACCACACATTACCACACACATTATTTTCATTATTATTTTACACATGACTCATTCTCCAACGTGTTTCCCAAAGTCGTTGTCACCATAGCATGTACATATTATATATATATATATATATAGAAAAAGAAAAGAAAGAGCATATATATATATATATATATATATATATATATATATATATATTAATATATATATATATATATATATATATATATATATATATATATATATATATATATAGAGAGAGAGAGAGAAGAGCAGGAGAGAGAGTGAGTGGAAACGAAACAGAAATGGAAGGAAAGTCACGACAACCTTCACTATGATTCTACCACCATCACTACTACTGCTACTACTACTACTACCACCGCTACAACTGTTATTTGAACTCTGAACCAATTCAGGCATAATGGCTTATGTAACATACATTATGAGAAGATACAGAAAGTATTTACTTCTGTTTCCAGTATCCTGCTGTTAGGTAATAAGAATCTTTATTACTATTACAAAGTTATTTTCATGAAAATGGGGGGCATAAACAGTACGTAAAGCTAGTTTAGGGTCAGCGAAACATTGTTTTTATTGAAAATTTACCAACTTTTTCTTTGAAAAACAAAATGTTTTTCAAAAACATTAACAATGAAACAAGTTTTCAATAAATAAAATATAAGAATCTATGTATAAAAACTCTACCTACATACATCTTTGTACAGCGGATTGATAAAGTAAGTCGAAATGCAAGTTTTTTGGTGCGAGTTCCTCCACCCCCTATCTCTTTTCAGCTCTATACCCCCATTTTTACATCATCATCCTTTGTCATTCAGCTAGGGACCCATTAAGTGGGGCCTCAGACTCATTAATGAGTACTGAAAACATATATAATCCCTAGTGAGACTTCTTCATATATATATATATACAGTACTGGCATATTTATTATGGATTTTTTTAAATATATATATATATATATATATATATATATATATATATATATATATATATATATATATATATATATTCAGATAAGAGAGAGTATAAATGACACGTAGTTTGGTTGTTAGGCTATTTACACACACACACACACACACACACACACAAACACACACACACAATAATAAGAATAAAAAAAAAATAATATAAAATATATAGATATATATATATATATATATATATATATATATATATATATATATATATATATATATATATATATATATATATATATATATATATATATATATATATATATATATATATATACCAACACTACCTCAATCGGCACCCGTTATTATTATTATTATTATTATTATTATTATTATTATTATTATTATTATTATTATTATTATTATTATTATTATTATTATTATTATTATTATTATTATTATTATTATTATTATTTTCGTGTTCTGGTAGGACTTAAAGGCGTTTCGCCGCTCAGGGGTGGTGAGTGGGGGGAGCCCCTCCTGGGCGGCTAGCCCAACGCCTTTACGTCCTTAGGGGTAGTAAAAACATGTTTTTATTGGAATATTCAGATATTTTCGCGTTCGTCCGGTAATATCGAGCTTTCGCAGCGGCTCGGCTGCTTTCGCGCGTGTCGACCTCGGGGGTGAGTCCAAACGCTTCCCCGACCTCGGAAATGGCCAAACCAATGTTGCAAATGTTGCAAATGCTTGCAAATGTTAGAATGTTGCAAACCAATCTTTTGCAACATTTGCAACATTTGCAACATTGCATGCAACATTGTCTTGCAACACCCAACCTCTAGGTACTCGACCAAGGGTCGGTTCATGATGAACGAAACTGAGTGATGAGCTGCTAATAAGCGATGACATCATAGTATAGATGAACTCCAAGATGTTTATGATGAACGCTGAGCACATGGGTTAGCAGCTATGTGTACTTGATACACATTAAGTACACTTTCTAAGTGTACTTAATACTGTACTTAACGGGCACAAAGGGGGTTAGGGGAAAAATAACGTTCATGAAAGTAGATCATGTGTGTGGCTACGCCTCACACATGTATAATTTGCCTCATGTGTCATACTTAAGCAAATAGGTTAATGGTACTTCGAGTGGAATATAAGATCGGCACTAAACTGATTCATCTTTCTCCATTTCTTCTTTTTTCATTAAAATTGCCAAAAGAAATATAGCCGAAAAGAAATGTAGGTCCTCCAACTCGAACTTCTATAATAAAAATAATTTACATTTTTAAATTTTTACAAAAAATCCAATGCGTAAATAGAATTTTTTTCTCTTTAGGTAATTACTGTAACTTCGGACAAATGATATATTCTCTTATGAAAATACATTTCTCATATATATATATATAGTATATATATATATATATATGATATATATATATAATATATAATATATATATATTATTTTATATATATATTTTATTTATTTTAATTTATTCATATCACCATTTCTCACATGGTGTTGAAGGTGTGTTGGTGGTAAAGTTTTAATTAAAACCTAACCCACTATTCACGAAAATGAAAATATGATGAAGGGGTATTCAGGCCCCTTTGCCACAGGCGAAGAGAAACTGAGAAATTTCTTCATATGATTCACAACTACGAATAAAGCAGCTTCACTTTAGTTATAACTCAATATTTTGAAATTTCTTCTTTCTGTAATTTTATTTTGATATTTCATTAAAATTGCCAAAAGAAATGTAGCCGAAAAGAAATGTAGCTCCTCCAACTCGCAACTTCTATATAATAAAAATAACAGAAGATTTTTAAATATTTTACAAAAAAATTCAATGGGTAAATAGAATTTTTTTCTCTTTAAGTAATTACTGTGACTTCGGACAAATGATATATTCTCTTATGAAAATACATTTCTCAAGACACTTTTTAGCAACCTTCTCATATTTTTAATCTAATTTAAACAGAGTCTATCAGAGTTTCGTTCTGTTCCAATCTTCCTTCAGGGTCTTCTCTTTCCTTCTTGGTCTTCTCTTTTTCCCTTCCCTTCTGTTTTTATTCCGTCCTTACTCGGGTTATATATATATATATATTTATATATAATATATATATAATCATATTATATATATATATATATATATTATATATATATATATATATATAGTATATATATATATATATATATATATATATATATATATATATATATATATATATATATATATTATTATTATTATTATTATTATTATTTTTTATTATTATTTTTTTTTTTATTTTTTTATTATTATTATTATTATCAGTCGTGTATTATTATTATTATTATTATTATTATTTATTATTATTATTATTATTATTATTATTATTATTATTATTATTATTATTATTATTATTATTATTATTATCGCGCTATTATTAGTCGAAATTTCCATCAATGAAACAACTGCCCGATCTAAAATTCATATCATCTCACTGAGCCGTTAGCACAACGGAGTACGACGCGAAGTCTTAACTCAGCGATCGAGGGATCGTATCTCGGTGCCAACAGGCAGTCAATCGTATCCCAGATATGATAATTTTTGTATGACGGCGCGCGAGCGAGTGTGCGACGTCACACGTCACGGAGTATTCGAGCTAGGCGGGCGGTCGAGGCTGGCGGATGAGGCAACCAACCAACCGACGGGCGCGGTCCCCCGCAAGGGGACACCGGGAATGCGCGGGAACCCCGGAAACATTAAGTACGGGTACTTAATCCACTTCCAAGTGTACTTAATACACTTCCAAGTGTACTTAACTACAGCGATGACGTCACCGTAAGTAGCTCATGTAAGTAAGTAAGCCGTGTGCACGGCTTGGGTTAGTAAACCATGTGCGCGGCTACGCCGCGCACATGGGTTAGTAGCTCGTGAACAAAAGGGGGTAGGGGTGTGTGTGTGTGTGTGTGTGTGTGTGTGTGTGTGTGTGTGTATGTGCTCACGCACCTACATGGAAATATAGCTTCCAGGGGGGAGCGACCCCACAGGGTAAAACGGCGTACATGAAATGTACACCAAAAGATAGCCCACCCTTGGGGGAACCCGAAAAAACGCTCATCGTCTTTCCTGAGTACAAGGGGGCGCCGCGCCCCCCAATTGATTGGGATATGTGATTGTTACTACTAATAAGTATAAAAATAACAAAATAAGTTCTTCTCTGCTAACATAACATATATTTTATTAAAATCTTTCTAAGTTCTTATTTAAAAATAACAATTATTCACTTACATTTATATTATTCGCTCGATGTTAACTAAAAATATTTCAAAGTTTTTTAAATAATTCGGATTTTCTTTATTA
The DNA here is from genome assembly GCA_015478945.1 of Trachelipus rathkii. NCBI lineage: Eukaryota > Metazoa > Arthropoda > Malacostraca > Isopoda > Trachelipodidae > Trachelipus > Trachelipus rathkii. The sequence continues at coordinate 29,713 of JABUQX010116537.1, read as the reverse complement.
TTATTATTATTATTATTATTATTATTATTATCTATGTACATTGACAGTTCATCACGAGAAAACACAACAACCCGCACTCCTTACAGATACGAAACTGACCTCTCTTTCATTACATCATTTTTGTATTTTCAAATATACCGTTTCCTATATTATGAATCGTTCATTTTATTTCTTACTTGAACATTTTTAATTTTATTTATAGAAAATACCATTTCACTGGTAAAGTTTCTTGAAAAACATTTAGTTTTGAAAAGAACATTTTGTTTTGTAGAAAAGCAGTTTGTTTTATTTATCCTAAAGTTATAATTCCTTGAGGGAAATAGAACAAATACTCCGGCTGTGACGTAGGCAATGTTCCTCTTTGTGGTATGCCTTTAAGATCTTATTACTTTAAGGAATGTAAAACAAACTGCTTTTCTACAAAACAAAATGTTCTTTTCAAAACTAAATGTTTTTCAAGAAACTTTACCAGTGAAATGGTATTTTCTATAAATAAAATTAAAAATGTTCAAGTAAGAAATAAAATGAACGATTCATAATATAGGAAACGGTATATTTGAAAATACAAAAATGATGTAATGAAAGTTTACAACGGCGTATCATAAAGAAAATATTTTCGCGACCGCGTAGTAATATTCACGGCCCAACCGACGTGCGTCGGCGGCCCACCAGTCGCGCTTGGCGGGGCGCTCTTGCGTTTTTGCTTCACGTGATCTACTATAAATCTAGTGAATTAATTATTATTCTATTTCTAGTTGAAATTATATATTCATTCCTCAAGTAAGTATTATTATAAATATGATTATACACTTAGTTAAAAATAAAACACTTTTGTAATCAAATCAGATAACTTGATGCACCGCTTAAACAGCTAAAATTGACTATTGATTTTAAAATGAGTTGCGCGTCTAAAGATAATTAAAACACACCTGCTCATAAATTACAAGCTTCAAAGAACAAAGTTAATTTTCAAAAGACGATAAAATAATTCTCGGCCAATCACATACGAGGTCATATAGAGCATAAGGATTACTCCGACCAATCACAAGTAAGGAAAACATTTCCTTATTACCTGCTTAAAGGATCTTACCGATTCCAGCATGTTCAGTTGAAATATATTTATAAAAATAATAATAATAACAATGATATCTTGTTCTAAACTGGAATTACCTTTTGACCTGGTATTAGGCTTAAATCAGCACGGATACAAAAAGGCTTATCCTAAAATTTAGGCCTAAATTTAGGGCTAAAGTAGTATTTCAACACATTTTACAGAAAAAGGTTCCAGTTTAAAATATATTTGACCTGGAAATTAGGGCCTAAATCGCCCGGCTACAAAAAGGATTATCTAAATTGAGGCCTAAGAAGCTTATTTTCAACACATTTCTACAGTTGAGAGGTCAGCTTTCTCTATCGTTAAGGAGTGACGGGTTGTTGTGTTTTCTCGTGATGTATTGTCAATGTACATAGATAATGAATAATAATAATGATAATAATAATAATAAAGAAAATCCGAATTATTTAAAAAACTTTGAAATATTTTTAGTTAACATACGAGCGAATAATATAAATGTAAGTGAATTAATTGTTATTTTTAAATAGAAACTTAATGATTTTAATATAATACATGTTATGTTAGCACGAGAAGAACTTAGTTTGTTATTTTTAATACTTATTACTATCTAAAAGATGATGTAAAAAACAGCTTAAGTCAATAGAAACAAAACGTGATAGCTTTGCGTGTAGAGGGGTGCTAGGGCTGGACCCTACTGATTTACTGATTTATTGCTTTAAGGTACGTAAAATATATGTTTTTAATAAAATTTCATAAAATTTTAGTAAAAGTTATTTTAAAACTTGATAGTTATAAAATTTATAAACAAAAAGTATTAACAGTTAATAATAAATCTTTGTTCAAAGATCCCCCCAATTTTTGAGAGAAGAAAGTTTTAAAATAACTTTGAAATAATTTTAGTTATATTTGAATGAGTAATATAAATGTACGTGTTTAATTAAAACATAAAATGTTTTAATAAATTATACGTTATATGTGTAAGTGAGTGTGCGTGTATGTGGTGGTGTGTGTGTGTGTGTGTGTGTGTAAGTAAATCTGTGTGTGAGTGTAAGTAAATCTGTGTGTGTAAGTAAATCTGTGTGTGTGTAAGTAAATCTGTGTGTGAGTGTAAGTAAATCTGTGTGAGTGTAAGTAAATCTGTGTGTGAGTGTAAGTAAAAATCCTGTGTGAGTGTAAAGATTAAATCATATGCGTGTTTGTAAGTAAATCTGTGTGAAGTGTAAGTAAATCTGGTGAGTAAATCTGTGTGTGAGTGTAAGTGTAAATGTAAGTGTCTATGGGTAAATGTAAGTGTCATAGTGAATGTGTGTATAAGTGTCATAGTGAATGTGTGTACAAGTGTAAGTGTGTGTGTGTGTGTGAGTGTGGTTGTGTATGTGTGTGTAAGTGTGAGTGTCTATGGGGGAAATGTAAGTGTCATAGTGAATGTGTGTATAAGTGTCATAGTGAATGTGTGTGTAAGTGTGTGTGTGTGTGTGTGTGTGTGTGTGTGTGTGTGTGTTCTAAAATAATAATAACAATAGCATGAAGTAAATAACATAAGGTATAATTAAATAAAAAAAAAAATAAAAAATAAAAAATAAAAAAAAAAAAATAATAATAAAAATAAATAAAAATAATAATAAAATAAATAAAAAGTATTAAAACAAAATAAAAAACATAATGTTAATAAATATATGAGTTAAAGCAGTAAAACATATGAGTTAAAGCAGTAAAACATATGAGTTAAAGCAGTAAAACATGAGTTAAAGCATTAAAACATGAGTTAAAGCAGTAAAGCAGTAAAACAAAAGCATACTAAACCCCTTGTTGGTGTTAGGGTAACACCTCTATTGATTTACTGATTTACTGCTTTAAGGTATGTAATGTTAATAAATATATGAGTTAAAGCAGTAAAACATATGAGTTAAAGCAGTAAAAAATATGCAGTTAAAGCAGTAAACAGTAAAACAAAAGCATACTAACCCCTTGTTGTTCCTATGTAACACCTCTATTGATTTACTGATTACTGCTTTAAGGTATGTAATTTTAATAAATATGTGAGTTAAAGCAGTAAAACATATGAGTTAAAGCAGTAAAACATGAGTTAAAGCAGTAAAGCAGTAAAACAAAAGCATACTAATCCCTTAGGTGTTAGGTAACACCTCTATTGATTTACGATTACTGCTTTAAGGTATGTAATTTTAATAAATATGTGAGTTAAAGCCCAGTAAAACATATGAGTTAAAGCAGTAAAAACATGAGTTTTGAAAGCAGTTAAAGCAGTAAAACAAAAGCATACTAACCCCTTGTTGCTATGTAACACCTCTGTTGATTTACTGATTTACTGCTTTATAAGGTATGTAATGTTAAAAAATATGTGAGTTAAAGCAGTTAAAAATATGAGTTAAAGCAGTAAAAACATGAGTTAAAGCAGAAAAGCAGTAAAACAAAAGCAGTAAAACATGAGTTAACGTGTTAGTAACCACCTCTATTGATTTTACTGATTTACTGCCTTTTAAGGTATGTAATGTTTAATGTTTTTAATAAAATTTCTTACAGTTGTAGTAAAATAAAATGTTTAATATATCAGACACTTCTGCGGGTTTTTTTCTTCTTACATTTTTACAATTTAAAAAATTTATTAAAATTAAATAAAGTATTAAGTAAAAATAAAAGATGTCTGTAATGAGTTACAGTTTAGGTTCGCGAAAATGTTTTTAATAAAAAATGTTTAAGTATGAAAAAAAAATGAATGACTCGTAGTTTGATATATCATATATTTTTCATTCGTGCGGGAATATGGCGCCTTTGGCGGTGCGCACGCTGACGGACGGGAACGCGGAAATCTTGCCCCTGCGGGCGCACGCGGCACGCCGGCCCACTGCTGGGTACCCGGGGATATGGTGCCGCGGTGCACGCGCGGGCGGGTACGCGCGTGTGCGGGGATGCGGGGCTTGCGGGGTCGTGGCCTCCGCTCCGTGGGATCATGCTGCGGCCTGGTGGCAGCTTATGATCTAGAGGTAGGACAAAAGATGAGTCATCAAAGATGAATTCATCAATATAGGTGGTATTCAAAAAAAAAAAAAATGATGACTTCTCAAGATGAGTCATCAAAGATGAGGCCAACAAAAATTGAGTCTTTCGAGCTGGTGAGTGTAAGGTGTAAGTGTACCTTGTGCGTGTGAGTTTAAGTGTATATGGGCTTTGTAGTGTCTATGGCGAGGTGTAAGTGCTTATAAGTGTTATAAAAAATACTAACTCATAGTAGAAGCATTCTAGCAGATATGTAATATACACAATCGATTCCTCATACCAGCTAAGACCCCTACCTCAGTAAGATCGGATATCAATTATCAGCTTTCATAGAAGACCCAGGTTCTTGCAGAACACTAAATTTTTATAATTGTATGAAAATATAACGCTGTTGACTGTAGAAGCAGCGAACATGTGATCTCATGAGTCTGTTGTTTCCCCAACGGAAAGTCGACCTCTCCCCCCCTCCATCACGGGGAGAAGCGGGCGAGAGAGAGGACGATTCAGAGCTTGTTGATTTCCATACTTGTAATAAAAAATTAATGATAAAAATGAATTTGTAATTAAGAAGGGGGGCGAAATACCCTTTCTGAAAATGAATTGTATTAGTTTTAGGGATGAAGGAGGTTCTTCTCCTTCCGATAAGCATGAGGGATCATTAATTTTAAGAAATAGTGCATGTGACTTATCTGGTAATACTGTAGTGGAAGTTTCTGGCAACTCAACTAAAATCGTTGCCACTATTAGAGATGTAGTTTTCGATAAACTGTATTATATTTCAGATAAAACTAATAATGAATCTTATTTGCTAGACACCGGAAGTTGCCTGGACCTGGTGGTAGCGTCTGAATTAGATAAGGGGGGTGCAGTTATTGGCACTGCCAGAGCGGCGAATGGAGGCTGCATGAATATTTATAATAAAAGGGTAATTAAAATTGATTTGGGGTTAAATAGACTTTACAATGTGCATGCCTACGCTGCAGATATCAAATTTAATGTTCTCGGCATGCCTTTTCTCAAAAAACACGGGTTCATTATTGACTTTAGGTGCCATTATTTATTAGATCCCAGCACGAAACGTAGTATTTCTCTTAGTAATGAAGCTTTTGATTTTTCGGAACATGTTCGAAATTCTATCTTCCCTTTAACCGCTGTCTCTTTAAATATACCGCTTTGCGAATATGAATTAATTAATGATTTGATTAGGAAGTACCAAGTCTTGTTCTTAAATCCCTATGAAGCACCTAATTTAGATTTAAAGAATGATCAACTCAAAAGATGGCGCTTTATCTGTACAAAGTACCGGAGAAAAGGGGGCGGGGCTTATTTTGACAGCTGTGAGAACAACTTCGTCGCTCAGTCACAACTTGATAGTAATGAAACTATAGGGGAGGGGGGAGGGGGGAGTAAGGATTGTACTATTGGAAGGGGGGATGAAGATTGCACTGTTGATGAGGGGGGAGGGGAGAGAGAAGAATGTCCTTTGAAGGAAGAAATTTTATGCGAATTGGCGGCAAATTACCCATACCATGTGGAGGTCAAAGGCACGCCGATACAGCTAAGGAGTAGAAGTATAGCACCGCATCTTTTTGAAAAGGCCAAGAAGGAAATCAATAAATTATTGGACGCGGGGGTCATTTCGCGGGGGAGAAGCGATTGGGGTTTCCCAACTAGCTTTTTGCCAAAGCCGGATGGCAGAGTTCGTTTAGTCGTTGATCTGAGATTATTAAACCAGAGATCAACCTCTGACAATTTTACTCTGCCTAAGATTAAAGATATCATATTGCAATTGCAACATTGCAAATTGCTAACACGGCTAGATATTCGGCAAGCTTACTATAACGTGCCAATCAGCGAGGAAACAAAGAAATATTTCACCATTACTTGTCCTTTTGGTAACTACAGTTTTAACTATTTAATACAAGGACACATAAGTGTTCTTCTAGTGCCTTCCAGCGCTTCATGTCAATCTTGCTTGGAGATTTAAGGAATGTTTTTGTTTATTTAGATGACATATTAATTGCCAGTTCGACTCTTGAAGAGCATGTTGCAATGTTGGAGAAAGTTTTAGAGAGATTAAAGTATATGAAAATTTATATGAACCCAAAAAAATGTGTACTTGCAGTCGGAGAAACAGATTTCTTAGGTTTCAACATTAGCGAGAAGGGCGTTAGGCCTAGCAAAGAAAAGATCAATGCAGTGGTGAATGTTGCAAAACCAACAACTATCAAACAGCTTAGGGCTTTTCTCGGTCTATATAACTTCTGCCGAATTAACATAGTCGGAGCGGCCCAATTGTTGCAACCCCTAACAAAAATGTTGAAGGGAAAACCCGCCTCCAATAAAAGGATTTCCTGGGGAGTAGAAGCCGAGCGAGCATTTCAAGAAGCTAAAGCGGCTATGGTGAGTGCCACCCTATTGTCGTTCCCTGATGAAAAAACTGAGTTACTATTATACACGAAGGTAAGCGAGCTTACTATAGCCAGCGCACTTATGGGAGAAGAAAATAATCAGACAAGGATTTTCGCACTTTACAGTACTATACTTACTGAGGTGGAAGTGGCACTACCACAGTTAAGTTAAGGAATATATTATGCGTCAAATAAACAGTTTACAAAATACGCTTATTAATTGGCAATAGGAAAGTCAGTATTTTTTGTACCAGCAAACAGTTGGGCTAATCACGCCGTATACGAAAAGAGTGCTGAAAAAAGTTCATAGATATTCGGGAAATTAAAATTTATGAACGCCATCTGCAAATTTTGACATGAGTTTAAATTGGTCTTAAGGCTAAAATACATTGGCGCATAATTTGACAGAATTGGCTAACGAAAGAGATAAGAATTATAGAGGCTGCGGGATGCAATTGCAATTTAGCGGTTATAGAAAATTGGGAGTGGTGCTGGCCTAAAGAAATTGCCCTGGAAACGCGGTTGCAATCGGAGGAGAGCTGGTAAGTCTTAAATTCTCTAAAATTGCATTGTAGGAAAAGATTAGGTCTTTTACAAATCGAAACGTTAAAGAAGGCAAAACTTGCTGGAGTATTATAATAATAAATAATAAATAATATAATAATAATAATAATAATAATAATAATAATAATTAATAATAATAATAATAATAATAATATATAATCAATAAATAATAATTAATAATAAGAATAAATAATAATAAAATAATAAAGCATAGATAATAATAACAATAATAATTAATAATTAATAATAATAATAATAATAATAATATAATAATAATAATAATAATAATAATAATAATTAATAATAATAATTATAATAATTAATAATTAAGAATAATAAAAGCGAAAGTAATTAATAATAATAATAATAATAATAATAATAATAATAATAAAATTAATAATAATAATAATATAATTAATAATAATAATAATAATAATAACAAATACTTATAATAGGAATAATAATAATCAAAATAATAATAATAATAATAATAATAATAATAATAATAATAATAATTAATAATTAATAATAATAATAATAATAATAATAATAATAATAATAAAATAATAATAATATTAATCAATAATGCGATGGAAGTAGCGAAACTGGTGATGATAATGACTTTGATGATTTTGTAATAAATACTATAACTTACAGTAAAAAAGGGTTAAATGGAATGATGAAGAAAATTCAGGATGGTGTAGATTTCAAAGAGATAGCTATAGAACAGGAGACTGATGGTTATATAAGGGACCTAATAAAGGGGCTGAAAACTAGTGGATTGAAGGCCTGTTACAAGGAATTCATCCATCAGGGCGAGGAGCTGTCTTTGGCGGTTGACATTTCTACAGGCACAGCTAGAATATTAGTACCGGAAAATCTGGTGGATGATGTCATAGAGAAAATACATAATACAAATCACTTGGGAATTAAACGGACCTTGACTATTCTGAAAGCGGATTTTGCCTTCAGATTTATGCATAGTAGAGTAAAGAAATTTATACAGAGTTGTGATGTCTGTCAAAAGAACAAGAGCGTTAGAAGGATATCTCCAGAATTCGGCAGATTTAAGGAAGTCTCGGAGAAGTTTGACACCCTTCATGTGGACTTATGTAAGCTCCCGTATAGTATGGGGTTTAATTATCTGCTTGTTTTTATCGACAGATTTAGTAAGTATCCCTTCGCCTACCCCCTTAAACAGGCGACGGTCGACTCGGTGTTAAATGTGTTAGTGAGCGAAATTTTTCCGTTCTGTGGCTCAATAAAAAGACTCATCTCGGATCGAGGAAGCCAGTTCACTGCCAAATTATTTAATGACGTATGTAATCTACTCGGCATAGATAAGATTGTCACAACGCCTAGCTCACCAAACGTCAACGGCCAAGCAGAAAAATTGAATCAAGCTCTCATAGTGACACTAAGATGTATGATTAATGATAGGGAGAATGAAGGGTTAAAATGGCCTGAAATTTTGCCTTGGGCACTGTACTGTTTGAGAATTAGCCCTATAAATGACGAGGGGGTCACTCCCAGTGTTCTTATGTTTGGCCAGAATTTATCAGTGCCAGGAAGCTTGTTGCAGAAGGAGGCACTCAGTGCCACAGTCAGTCAAAGTGCTTATTTGAAGAAATTAGTGGCTTTAATGCGTAGGCCTTTGGCACCACAGGTTGTATATAAAAATAAGAATATATTTGTTCCGAAAGATCTCCACAAGGCAAGGGCCGTGTTAATAAGAAATCAACAGTATAATGTAGGGAAACTGTCAGAGAGGTACTCGGGACCTTTCAGGGTGCTACGGGTAAAAAGAATGACGTTTAGATTGTTTGAAGTAAGGGAAAAGAGCAGTTAGAGATTTTAAGAAATGTTAAAATTTTCATAACAGAACAGAGAGGGACGCGAGAACACAAGAAAAAAAAAAAGATAAAAAAAAAAAAAATATATATAAAAATATATATATATATATATATATATATATATATATATATATATATATATATATATATATATATATATATATATATATATATATATATAAATATATATATATATATATATATATATATATATATATATATATATATATATATAATAATAATAAAGAAACAAATAGATAAAAAAAAAAAAGAGAGGAAAAGGGGGGAGCTTCTTAGGTTTGCATGCAATTCTTAGAATTAGACAGTAGTTGAGTTGATATTTTGTCCTTCCAAAAAGAAAAAAAACGTCTTCTTTCCCCTATCTAATGCTACGGATGAAACGCATGCTGCCAAACGTTATTAGTTGTAAATAAATTCCCACGTGTTCTTTACAAAATGTCACAGGAAGGGTTGTAATAGATGAGTTGAAATAGTCAAAACCCCCGAGGTGGGGATTAAGGAGGTCTTTTATGTATTTTGTAACAATGTATTGTAAGAATAGAATTTGTATTTCGTAATAATAATGTCAAATTACTACTCAAAAAAAAAAAAAAAAAAAAAAAAAAAAAAAAAACGTGTGAGGGCAAGATTTCTTTGCCCTCACGATAATCCTGTACACCTCTCATAATAGCTTGTACACGGCTATATACACCTGTAACATCACTCAAAAAAGGGGTTCTCTGTATGTTAAATTTTAATTATTATTTCATTATGTAAGAAAAATATTCGATGACT
>JABUQX010116537.1:0-2500 GCA_015478945.1 Trachelipus rathkii | reverse complement strand
TGTGTGGAAGAAAGAATTGATCACAGCGTGTCGTAGAAGGCGACTAAAGGGAGTTGGATTGATTACCCACTACCACTTATCTAATCCCAGTGCATGCCTCTGAGAAGCGTAAGCGACCTTCTATCTATTGGCGAAAATGGGATGAATCATATGGGTACATGGAATGTCAGAGAAATAAATGATGAAGAGAGGGAGAGAGGTGATGGATGTATTTAAAAAAAGGTAGTTGCTTTCGTAACTGATGAAACGGATGCGAGGAGAGTGGGGAGGGAGCACCTCGAAAATCTGCATAATATTTTCAATAATGAAGAGGCGATAGTGAATGTGTGTGGGTTTGATGGTGCAATAAGAAATAGGTATTTTGGGGATATGGTAATTAATTAGCAAGGATGAGATAATGGGTAGAGTAAGAAAGTTGAAGAATGGTATATCTGCAGTCATAGATGGAATTACTGGTGAAATGATCAAGAAAGAACGCGAGATGGTGGTGATTGAATGGATTTGGAAGTTGTGTATCAAAGCGTTTATGGAGGGTATAGTTCTGAGGTATAAGAAGAGAGCAGTAATAGTACCCTTATATAAGGGTAAAGGGGATAAAGAGAACTATATGAATTATAGGGGAATTAGTTTATTGGGTGTTGTAGGGATGATATATGCTGGTGTTTTGGTTGAAAAAGTACGTCGAGGTACTTAGGGACTGATTAGTGAAGAACAAGGTGCATCTAGAAGTGGTAGAGGTTGTGTGGATCAAATTTTTACATTAAAACAAATGATTGCGAAAATGAGATAGCAAAAGAATAAATTTTATTTAGGTTTTATGGAATTGTAGCAGGGGTATGAGAGAATTAATAGGGAAGCTCTAAGGCAGGTGTTGGTGGTTGGCTTCTGAATGGAATTAAAAGTATGTATGATGATAGTGAAGCTTGTGTAAGAATAAATGGAATTGAAAGTGATTGGTTCCATGTTAATAGCGGAGTGAGGCAGAGATGTATTATGTATCCTTGGTTATTCAATTTGTATATGGATGAGGTTATGAAAGAATTAGAGGTAGGGTTGGCTACAGAAGATATAAGAATGATGGAGCATGGGAGGGAGTGGAGGTGCTCTACTTATTAAATGCAGATGATTTGGTTTTATGCGCCAAATCTGAAGAGAGTTTGAGTGGATTGGTAGAGGGGGTTTGGCAGGGTGTGTAAAAGGAGGGGCTTGAAAGCAAATGTAGATAAGAGTAAGGTTATGGTAGTGAGTGAGGGGGGTCGGCGATGTGAAGCTATGTTAGATGGTGAGCAACTGGAACAAGTGTCTGAGTTTAGATATTTTGGATATAGGTTGGATGAAAAGGGAACGGATGATTCAGAGTGTAGCAGGAAAGTTGTGAATGGTAGGAAAGTGGCTGATGCAATTAAATCGTTGATGGATGTAAAGGGACTAAGTCTTGAGTGCGCTAGGGTTTTGCATGAGGGTATGTTGTTACCTATGTTAATATATAATAGTGAAACTATGGTCTGGAATAGGAGGTATAGATCTAGAGTAAAATTTGTTCAGATGAACAATGTTTGGGGGGTGTTAGTTGTGAGAAGAATTGATAAAATGAGGAATGAACGTATTAGGGAGTTGCGTGGTGTGAAAACGGAAGTAAATGAGAAAATAAAGGAGAGTACATTGAGATGGTTTGGTTATATGGAAAGGATGGAAGATCGCTGTTTGGTTAAGCTGATGTTTAGCGGTTGTGTTGGGAATCGACCAGCTGGGAAAACGAAGAAAAATATGATTGAGTCAGAAATGAAATGCTTGGAGGAGAGGAATGTGAGTTTGACAGAGACGAGAAGAAAGGTGCATAATAGGAGTGAATGGCGGGGTTTTGTGAGGGGGGTATGTTTGTGGGCCTGGTCCAAGGGATGAACCCTATACGTTGATGAGATCCTACACAGAAGGTCTCTCGCAATCTCGTGAAACCTCTAGGTGGATTTTTCTGACTGCGATGAGTTCTCACTTGGGGGTATAAAGGGGACGGTAAAGGGGGGCTTTCTTTTCGAACTGTGTCATGTTCTTCTTCTACTTTTCTATTCCGGTGTACCCTACACACCTCACCCTCAATTTTGGGAAGAGGAAGATTATATAATATATATATATATATATATATATATATATATAAATATATATATATATATATATATATATATATATATTATAACTAATAATATATATATATATATATATATATATATAACATATATATATATATATATATAAATATATATATATATATATATATATATATATTCACACTTTGTACAAGGAAATTGAGAATAAATTGCCAAGTACTTTCCTGATATTTTAACCATCTATAGTCACATAGTTATATATATATATATATATACATATATATGTAACATAATATATATATATATATATATATATATATATATATATATAATCTTATATACATATATATATATATATATACTTTATATATATCTATATATTTAAATATATATAT
>JABUQX010116536.1:7500-12845 GCA_015478945.1 Trachelipus rathkii | reverse complement strand
TGCATTCGTTTTGTAAATGATTAATTAAATGGTCTGTGAAACTATAACATTGCAGGACAAAAAACTGGCCCCCTTGATTTCTCAGGCTCCACACTGCCTAAAGCTATCTTGATTGAATCTCCAGGAAAAAGGATAATAATAATGGGTTTCTTCGGAATCATATCCTATTACAAAAAGAGGTAAGGTCCCTATCTGTTCGTGGGGTTTAAAACATTATCTCGAGTTTGCCATCCTTATCTTTAGCAAAACAAATATACGGCAACCTAATGTTTCCTCTATTACTGCAAAATCGTCTGCCTCTTAGTGGTACTCATAAAAAAAATTTATTTTTTTTTTAAAAATTGTGTTGTTCAAAATTTTCATAAGTCAACCCGCATTGTTTTGCGATCTCTATACCATGTTCATGAGATTAATTAGGTTTAACAGTCTTATTTTAGGCGCCAGCTTGGCCGTCTTTTTTGGTACAGTGAGTGGGGAGCTCACTTTATAGCATGCCGCTATATAGCCCTGAAACCACATCCTAACGGTTGTTATTTCCCTATTCCTGTTATTTTATACCAAAGTGTACTTCATTGACGGAGGCGTGTAAAAGTTTCACAGAAGAAAGGGTCAATTGGACCATTTACCCCTCTGGGTTAATGCCATATTGAACATTCTACAATGAATCAATCCAACATGCGCTTGATCTCCAGACTGAAAGAGGTTCTAGAAAACGGCTCCGACAGATACTGCGAGATTCGGTCGAGATATCTCTTCATGAGGTATTCGTATATGGAATTGACCTTCCATTGCCTCATTCCTTCTTTGACAAAATCTCACGGATGGTATATTCCCGATATGTCACTACTCCTCGTACCTGTTCTATCACACTGTGAATGACCCCTACTAGTACGTCATTAATGTCTCGAATTCCGTTAAAGATCTGGGTTGTATCGACACGTACTCTGAATCGGTGGTTATCGATAATCCCTGAGTTACGCGTAGATCCTTCACGTGTTACCTTCAGCAGTTCTGTCGAGAAAGGTGCAGGCGGTTCATCAACCTCCTCCTCATCATCATGAAACACCTCAACACGTGAAGGACCCGCAACAGCCCCGTCATCAGCGATCCGTCCTGGATTCCCTTTCTGTTTTTGCTTTTTCTGGAAAAAGAATGAAAATTCATAAACATTCGAATACATACTATTATTATGTAACAGTATTTTTCCAGTAATATTTTTCATATATATAGAATAATTAGATTGTAACTTACCGAAGATTCCGAAGTTGGGATATTCGTTTCAGATAAGGGTGAGGGGGGCTCTTCATGTGTATTTGGAGATTCATGGATGCCCCGGTGTTTAAGTCTGATTGGAGACGTTTGCGACGTTCAAGCTCAGCCAACAGTCTTCTCTTAACAGGCCTAATTGCATCCCGGCCACCTCCGACTTTGTTGACACAAGGGGTACTGGCAGTACCAATATTATCACACTGTAATGAAATAGCAATATAAGTACGTATATCTCTATATACTATATAATATATATATATAATATAATATTATATATATATATATATATATAATATACTCATATACTTATATATATATATATATATACTATATATAGTATAATATATATAAGAATATCTATTGTAATAGCGTCTATGAATATAATAACGCTTAAGAAATAATATAGAAACTTACTCTAGGCCGAATCCTATTATCAACGGGTTGGGAATTAAGAAATAAGTCCATCTTTCTCTCCGCTTCAGGTAGAGTTCGCACACATTCCTCATCACTATCCGTAGATATGTCAAGAGCATCGCCATCAGTGTTCACTGGTACAAGAATGGGTATTTCGGTTTCTCGGTCACCCGCTAAGCTTCTTACCTGTAAAATAAGATGAATATATATATACTATATATATTTATATATATATATATATGTATACTATTACTATCTATATATATATATATATATATATATTACGTATATATATATATATCTATATTATATTATATATTATATATATATATGTATTATAATAATAATAATTAATAATTAACATCACTTACCCTTTGCATGGTTTGATCAAGAATTCTGTCTGTCTTCGGTCATCATCAGCTTCGACTGCATTTTCATAGGCACCCACAGCTTCCACTAATTCAAACCCTCTGCATATCTACTTCTACGAGCGAAATACGGTTTCTCTGGATTCAAGGTTTCGACATCTCCCCACTATAAAAATGCGTTTAGCCCCACGTTTTTGATTTGCAGGCCATATTTTCGTTTCTTCTGACAGATATCTTGTCAACTATCGCTAAAACACTGTTGAAACACGAAATATATATAATATATTATACATATAATACTATATATATGTATATATATATATATATATATAATATATATACTATATATATAATAACTATATATATATATGTATTATGATATAATATATTATATATATATACTTATATATTAAACCTTATTACCATTAGAGGAGTATGCAAAATGATTAAAGCCACGTCGCTTGGTTTATACTTTTACAACATCGTGGAGTGCGGGTTAGAAGCCATGTCTTTAAGGTTAGTTACTATAAGTAAGGTAATCGGTGTTATTTCAAAAACATTGAGGTTGAACTGGCGACACCCAATAATACGCAAAGACGGCGGTCCGAGACCCTGCCCCTGGACGGGCGAATTAGTCCAAACCCCGTCGTTCCCCCAGGAGCGAGAACCCCGACTCTTGATCTTTGCGTTTACCCTGCGGTATTCCTTTAGATTAAAAAAAAAAAATAATCTTTCTTCATACATATGTCATACGCTGATTCTAAATGATGTATTATTTTTCTTGTACATAGCGTAGTTTGGAGAAAAAAAAAATAAAAAAAAGTAAAATTTTTCATTTTCCATACAAATCATACGCTGATTCCTATATAATTCATCAGTATTCTTTTATCGGGTTGTTTATCTGTTTTCGAGATAGCATTGCGGGTAATTCTTAGTTCACCTATATATATATATAAATAATATAATAAATATCCATTTTATTAATATATATTTATATATATATGATATATATATATATATTATATATATATAATATTTATTTAATTATATATATATATATTATATAATATAGATTATATACTATATATTATATTTTATATATATATATATTTATAATATATTATATATTTATTATTATATATATATATATATAAATAGTTATATACTATATATATATATATATACTATATATATAATTTATATTATATATTAAATATATATATATATATATTAATTCCTTAATAAAAGCAGCTTTCCGAGCATTAAGTATATTAATTTTTATTTTATTAAGTTAACTTTTTACTAAATAACAACTGTGTAACATTTGATAAATATTTATTTTTTTGTGGACCCACCGCGACCCACCGTATATATTCCGCTCGCGGCCCACCTTTTGCCGCGACCCCCCGTTGAGAACCCTGGTGTAAAGTGATAGGAGCCTCCAGATGCTTAACCTAAGGAAATTGCTCCTTCTACCTCTTGTTATTGTGCCTATATAGCAATATTAATTAGTTTAAAGGCCTAGTTTAAACAACAAAGAATTGCTAGCCAATTTCAGTTCTTTCAACGCCAGAGGCAATCATGTCGTGATCCACCTTGATCGGGCCACACTTTTTGATTCTTAATACTTTTTCTTGACATGCTCTTCGAGTATTTATAGCTTCCCAACGAGGTAAACTTCCGCTTAAAGAATATATTTTTGTTCTGAATTGATTCATAAAACTATTAACATCGCAGGTAAATTGTTACAACTGAATCTTCAGAAAGAGATTCAGCTTTGTGCTGCGCATTAAACTTACTCAGCTGTTGGAACTCTATTTTTAATCCTTCTCTGCAGACCAGTGTACTCTAATCTCATATTTGACGCGCCATCTTAACCTTGACCTCGAAATTTTTAAATGTCTATTTCCCATTTTCTATTTCAAACCCTATTTTTATAATTCGTTATGTTCAATGTTCACTTGTATCGATCTGGCTAGACTTCGTGAAACCCCAAAAACTGATTTCAGTTTATTGCTAGCGCAGTCCGATCTCGCCAGGATATTACTTTTTCTGTTCACTGGTAATATATCTAACAACTACAACTGGACCTAATTGACTAAATTGACATTTCTTTGATATATCTTGCGTGGTGTCTAAAATCAATGAATAAACAGGAGCTGAGGTTATTCTGCCTATTAATGTTGTAATAACTGAACGAGCAAGTAAACCAAAAATTTTCACTTTGCTTTTCATGATGTAAATACCTATTCCTACGTTTCTCATTTTATATATGAACTCTAACTAGAGAGTCATACCGAGAAAGTAGTTGAACTATATTCAAAAGGTTTCCAAACTCTGGGTCAATTGA
The DNA here is from genome assembly GCA_015478945.1 of Trachelipus rathkii. Classification (NCBI taxonomy): domain Eukaryota; kingdom Metazoa; phylum Arthropoda; class Malacostraca; order Isopoda; family Trachelipodidae; genus Trachelipus; species Trachelipus rathkii. Next base: position 8,444 of record JABUQX010116536.1, on the reverse strand, counting down.
TTTGGATATTTTCTTCATGACCACGAAATGGTAATGAGTAAATTGCCATTGTTCTAGCCACATCGATAATGCGAATAAAAACTTCTTTCCACTCTCGATGTTGGTCGGAAATTTGATCAATAATAGTTTTATTTTTCTTCCAAATCATATAAGTCATGCTTGCATGTAAATGCGATTTGCTACATTCATGCTTTTTACTTTTTTTGCTAAGGCCCTGCCAATCACGAATGCCTCTACGCCAACCTTTTGATTTTGTGCATTCACTGAACAGCCAACAAGTTTCGCAATAAAAAGCATCTAATTTGGGGGAATAACACAGCCTATACCTATAAATTTTTTGGTCAGTTTTAGTTGTATAGGAATAGTATTCAGAACTGAATGATCTTTTAGAAACTCATCTTTAGGAAAACGACCAGAAGGTAGGCATGGTTCCCCGGCTAAAATCTTTTCTTTAGTTTCCTCAGAAATTGGCCCATGGAAATGTCCAATGTCAGTCGGAAATTCATAAGTAATCTCAGCCTCGTTAGGCCTATCGAGAGGTATTCATATCATCTACATTGAGAGATAAAGAATTATATCAACATCATTTTCACATTCTTCTGATTTCCCTTCGCCCTCGTATATAAGTGTATTTTCAATGATGTTCGCAAAGCTGAATGTCCCAGCTGTATTATCTGTGTTTAGATCTGTTATGGGTTTTTCAAAAAATGAGTCAATTTGAGTAGTTTAGAAACACTTTTGGAAATTTGCTGTTTGTTTTTTTCGTTTTTTGTAGTCACTCAAATAATGCCGTTTAATTATGGGGAAGATCCAATATTGGGGATTTTTGGGACCCCATTTTAGCCCCTACCTAAAAATGGACATAAAATTCTTAATTTTCAGACAATTTTGATGGATATAAAAGCAAACCGCAGCTTTTTTTTACCTCTAAAACGTCATTTTCG
>JABUQX010116535.1:0-38391 GCA_015478945.1 Trachelipus rathkii | reverse complement strand
AATCGTTCCTTTTAAGAGTTCTGAATTTGTAAAATGTAAATTTAAAGAAAAAGCGTATTTTAAGAAGTTAAATTTTTATTAAAACAGGTTTTACAAACTAATGAAATATTTTATATATAAAAACAAATATTGAAATTTCATTTAAAAACTATTAACAAATTCGCTTTTCTGCTTTTTGAAATTGCATTTCAATGAACACATTATTTTTTCAAATGCTGAAAAATACCGTTAAAAACTCAATTTTAAGAATTACCAAATAATTTCAAATGTTGAAATTAGGAAAAATCCTAATTTTATAAAAGTTTCTAAAATTTCTAATGTGAAAATTTAAAAAAAAGCGTAACTTTAGAAGTTAAAATTTTTTATTAAAACAGCTTTTTACTACTAATTAAATATTTGGTATATAAAAACAAATATTGAAATTTCATTTAAAAAACGTCAATTTAAGACACCTAAAACTATTAACAAATTCGCTTTTCTGCTTTTTGAAATTGCATTTCAATGAAACACATTATTTTTTCAAATGCTAAAAATACCGTTAAAAACTCATTTTTAAGAATTACCAAATAATTTCAAATGTTGAAATTTAGGCAAATCGTACTTTAAGAGTTCTAAATTTGTAATGTGAAAATTAAGAAAAAGCGTAATTTTAGAAGTCAAATTTTTTTATTAAAACAGGTTTTCACAACTAATGAAATATTTGGTATATAAAAACAAATATTGAAATTTCATTAAAAAACGTCAATTTAAGACACCTAAAACTATTAATAAATTCACTTTTCTGCTTTTTGAAATTTGTAATTGAAATGAAAAAGCGTAATTTTTTCAAATGGCGTAAAAATCCCGTAAAACTCAAATTTTAAAGGACTAGCAATTAACTTCAAATCCATCAAAATTTAGGAAAAATCCATACATTCAAGAGTGGTCATTTGCAATGTCAAAATTTTAAGAAAAAGCGTGAATTTAGAAGTTATAAATTGCTTTTACTTAAAACAGGTTTTCACAAACTAATGAAATATTTGTTATATGAAAACAAATTTTGAAATTTCATTAAAAAACGTCAATTTAAGACACCTAGAACTATTAACAACTTCGCTTTTCTGCTTTTTGATAGCCTTTCAATAATATACTTTATTTTTTCAAATCCTAAAAATCCGTTAAAAACTCAATTTTTTAAGAATACCAAAATAATTTCAAATGTTGAAATTTAGCCAAAAATCGTACTTTTAAGAGTTCTAAATTTGTAATGTGAAATTTAAAGAAAAAGCGTAATTTTAGAAGTTAAAATTTTTTATTAAAACAGCTTTTCACTACTAATGAAATATTTGGTATATAAAAACAAATATTGAAATTTCATTAAAAAACGTCAATTTAAAACAACTAAAACTATTAAAGACTTCGCTTTTCTGCTTTTTGAAATTGCATTTCAATGAAACACATTATTTTTTCAAATGATAAAAATCCCGTTAAAAACTCAATTTTAAGAATTACCAAATAATTTCAAATGTTGAAATTTAGGAAAAATCGTACTTTTAAGAGTTCTAAATTTGTAATGTGAAAATTTAAGAAAAAGCGTAATTTTAGAAGTTAAAATTTTTATTTTAAATGCGTAAAAAGAAAATGCAATGAAATATTTGATATATAAAACAAATATTGACAATTTCATTAAAAAACGTCAATTTACAACTTTAAAGACACATTAAAACGATTAAAAATTACGCTTTTCTGCTTTTAGAAATTGCATTTCAATGAAACACATTATTTCTTCAAATGCTAAAAATCCCGTTAAAAACTCAATTTTAGGAATTACCAAATAATTTCAAATGTTGAAATTTAGTAAAAATCGTACTTTTTAAAAGTTCTAAATTTTTGTAATGTGAAATTTAAAGAAAAAGCGTAATTTAGAAGTTACTAAATTTTCTTCATTAAAAAAAACAGGTTTTCACAAATAATGAAATATTTGGTATATAAAAACAAATATTGAAATTTCATTAAAAAACGTCAATTTAAGACACCTAAAACTATTAACAACTTCGCTTTTCTGCTTTTTGAAATTGCATTTCAATGAAACACATTATTTTTTCAAATGCTAAAAACCAACCGTTAAAAACTCAATTTTAAGAATTACCAAATAATTTCAAATGTAAGACATTGAAATTTAGGAAAAATCGTACTTTTAAGAGTTCTAAATTTGTAATGTGAAAATTTAAGAAAAAGCGTAATTTTAGAAGTTAAAATTTTTTATTAAAACAGGTTTTCACTACTAATGAAATATTTGGTATATAAAAACAAATATTGAAATTTCATTAAAAAAACGGCAATTTAAGAACCTTAAACTATTAACAAATTCGCTTTTCTGCTTTTTGAAATTGCTAAATTTGTAATGTGAAAATTTAAGAAAAAAATGTCAATTTAAGAAACCTGAAACTATTAACAAATTAGCTTTTCTGCTTTTTTGAAATTGGCATTTCAAATGAAAACATATTATTTTTATCAAATGCTGATAAAATACCGTTAAAAACTCAATTTTAAGAATTAACAAATAATTTCAAATGTTGAAATTTAGGAAAAATCGTACTTTTAAGAGTTCTTAATTTGTAATGTGAAAATTTAAGAAAAAGCGCAATTTTAGAAGTTAAAATTTTTTATTAAAAAAACTGGTTTTCACAACTAATGAAATATATTTGGTATATAAAAACAAATATTGAAATTTCATTAAAAAACGTCAATTTAAGACACCTAAAACTATTAATAAATTCACTTTTCTGCTTTTTGAAATTGCATTATAATGAAACACATTATTTTTTCAAATTCTAAAAATCCTGTTAAAAACTTCAATTTTAAGAAATACCAAATAATATCAAAATGCCTTTGAAATTTAGGAACTCCTCTCTCTCTCGAGTTCTAAATTTTTGTAATGTTGAAAAATTAAAGAAAAAAGCGTAATTTTTAGAAAGTTTAAAATTTTTTATTAACAGTTTTCACAACTAATAGAAATTTGAGTATATGAAAAACAAATTTTTAAATTTCATTTTTAAAAAACGTCATTTAAGACACCTAAAAACTATTAAAACAAATTCGCTTTTCTGTTTTTTGAAATTGCATTTCAATGAAACACATTATTTTTTTCAAATCCTGAAAATACCGTTAAAAAACTCAATTTTAAGAATTACCAAATAATTTTTAAATGTTGAAATTAGGCAAAAAAATCGTAATTATAAGAGTTCTAAATTTGTATGTGAAAATTTAGGAAAAAGCGTAATTTTAGAGTTTTAATTTTTTATTAAAAAACACGGTTTTCACTATTAAAAATATTTGGTATATTAAAAACAAATATTGAAATTTCATTCAAACACGTCAATTTAAGACACTAAAACTATTAAAGACTTCGCTTTTCTGCTTTTTTAAATTTGCATTTCAATGAAACACATTATATTTTCAAATGCCTAAAATCCGATAAAACTCAATTTAAAGAAATACCAAATAATTACAAATGTTTAATTTAGGAAAAAAATTCGTACTTTTAAGATTTCTAAATTTGTAATGTGAAAATTTAAGAAAAAATTCGATAAATTTCTTAAGTTAAAATTTTTTATTTTAAAAGGTTTTCCACAACTAATGAAATAATTTGGTATATAAAAACAATATTAAAAATTTCATTAAAAAACGTTCAATTTCATCATAAAACTTAACAAATTCGCTTTTCTGCTTTTTGAAATTGCATTTCAATTTGAAACCCAAAAAAAAGTCTGAATTTATTTTCCCCCCCAAAATGCTAAAAAATAACCGTGAAAAACTCAATTTTAGGAATAACCAAATATTTCAAATGTTTGAAATTTAGGAAAAAAATCGTACTTTTAAGAAGTTCTAAATTCTGTTAATGATGAAATTTAAGAAAGCGTTTATTTGTAGAAGTTTAAAATTTTTTATGTTAAAAACAGCGTTTTACACAACTATTAAATATGGTAACTATAAAAAAAATATTGAAATTTCATTAAAAAACATCAATTTAAGACCAAAAAGAGGTGGATTAACAAATTAGCTTTTTCAGTCGCCTTTTTGAAATTGCATTTCAATGAAAACACAATTATTTTTCAAATGCCTAAAAATACCGCTTAAAAAACTCAATTTTAAGAATTAATCAAAATAATTTATTAATTTTGGAATTTAGGAAAATCGTACTTATAGAGTTCTAAATTTGTAATGTGAAATTTAAAAAAAAGCGTAATTAGAAGTTAAAATTTTTTATTTAAAACAGGTTTTCACAACTAATGAAATATTTGGTATATAAAAACAATTATTTACATTTCAATAAATAAGGTCAATTTAAAACTCCTAAAACTATTAACAAAACATTTTAAAGCTTTTTTCTTTTTGCCCTTTTTCCTAAATTGCTTTTAAGGAAAAAAATTATATTTTGGACATTGAAAATACCGTTTAATAAAAAACTTCAATTTAAGAATTATCAAATAATTTTAATGTTTGAAATTTAGGAAAAATCGTACTTTAAGAGTTCTAAATTTTGTAATGTGAAATATTATCAAGAAAACGCTCACATTAAAGAAAACCCTTAAACGATTAAACAAATTCGCTTTTCCTGCTTTTGAAATGCATTTTCAATGAAAACATCATTTTTTCAAATGCTATAAAAATTACCGTTAAAACATCAATTTTAAGAATTACCAAATTATAAATTTCAATAGTTGAAATTTACGGAAAGCTCGATTCTTTTTTAATTGCGATAAAATTTGTAAGTTAAATATATGTAAAAAGCGTTATATTGGAAGCTAAAATTTTTTATTAAAAATAGGTTTTCACAAACTAATCTAAATATTTGATATTAAAAAACAAATATTGAAATTTCATTAAAAAAAACTACAATTTAAGACACCTAAAACTATTAACAAATCGCTTTTCTGCTTTTTGAACATGCATTTCAATGAAACACATTATTTTTTTCAAATGCTTAAAAATACCACCGTTAAAAACTCAATTATTAAGAATTAAAAAATAATTTTCAAATGTTGAACATTGAGGAAAAATCGTTACTTTTAAGAGTTCTAAATTATGTTTAATGTGAAAATTTAAGAAAAAAGCGTAATTTATAGAAGTTTAAAATTATTTTTATGTAAACAGGTTTTCACAACTAATGAAAATTTGGGTATATAAAAACCAAATATTGAAATCTTTCATTAAAAAACTTCAATTTAAAACACCTTAAATAATTAACAAATTCGCTTTTCGTTTTTTGAAATTGCATTTCAATGAAACACATATATTTTTTCAAATGCTAAAAATGCCGTTTAAAAACTTAATTTTAAGAAAAAAGAAATTAATTTAAAATTATGTTGAAATTTAGGAAAATCGTATTTTTAAGAGTAAAATTTTGTTATTTTGAAAATTAAGAAAAAAAGCGTAATTTTACAATTTAAATATTTTTTATTAAAAACATGTTTTCACAAACAAATTAAATATTTAAATAATAAAAAACAAAATATGAAATATCAATTAAAAAAACGTCATTTAAGACACTAAAACTATTAATAACAAATTCGTTTTTCTGCTTTTGGATAATTTGCAATTTTAATGAAACCACTTTTATTTTTTCAAATGCTGAAAATACCGTTAAAAACTCAATTTTAAGAATTACCAAATAATTTCAAATGTTGAAATTTAGGAAAAATCGTACTTTTAAGAGGTTTTAATTTTCTAATGTTGAAAATTTCAGAAAAAAACATAATCATTAGAAGTTAAATTTTCTTTTTTTAAAAAGGTCCAAACTAAGGAAAGCGTATATAAAAACAAATATTAAATTCATAAAAAACGTCAATTTTAAGACACCTTAAACTATTAACAAATTCGCTTTTCTGCATTTTTGGAAATTGCATTTCAATAAAACACATCACTTTTTCAAATGCTAAAAATCCCGTTAAAAACTCAATTTTAAGAATTACCAAATAATTTCAAATGTTGAAATTTAGGAAAAATCGTACTTTTAAGAGTTCTAAATTTGTAAAGTGAAAATTTAAGAAAAAGCGTAATTTTAGAAGTTAAAATTTTTTATTAAAACAGGTTTTCACAACTAATGAAATATTTGGTATATAAAAACAAATATTGAAATTTCATTAAAAAACGTCAATTTAAGACACCTAAAACTATTAACAACTTCGCTTTTCTGCTTTTTGAAATTGCCTTTCAATAAAACACATTATTTTTTCAAATGCTAAAAATCCCTTTAAAAACTAATTTTAAGATTTACCAAATAAATTTCAAAGTGGAAATTAGGAAAAAATCGTTATACTTTAGAGACTAAATTTGTAAAGTAAAATTTAAAGAAAAAGCGTAATTTAGAAAGGAATTAAAATTTTTTTATTTAACACAGGTTTTCACAACTAATGAAATATTTGGTATATAAAAACAGATATTGAAATTTCCTTAAAAAACTTCAATTTAAATTTTATTAAAATAGCTTTTCACTACTAGAAAAATATTTGGTATATGAAAACAAAAATTGAAATTTGATTAAAAAAACGTCAATTCAAGACCTAAACTATAAATAAATTCGATTTTCTGCTTTTTTAAATTGCATGACAATGAAAAACATTAGTTTTTCAAATGCTGAAAATTCCGTTAAAAACTCAATTTTAAGATTTACTAAATAATTTCCAATGTTGAAATTTAGGAGAAAACGTACTAAACCTATTAATAAATTCGATTTTCTGCTTTTTCAAATTGCATTACAATGAAACACATTATTTTTTCAAATGCTGAAAATCCCGTTAAAAACAAAATTTTAAGATTTACCAAATAATTTTAAATGTTGAAATTTAGAAAAAACGAACTTTTCAGAGTTCTAATTTTGTAATGTGAAAATTTAAGAAATAGCATAATTTTAATAGTTAAATTTTATTAAAACAGCTTTTCACCACTAATAAAATATTTTTTGTATGAAAACAAAAATTGAAATTTCATTAAAAAACGTCAATTCAAGACAACTAAACTATAAATAAATTCGATTTTCTGCTTTTTGAAACTGCATGACAATGAAACACATTCTTTTTTCAAATGCTGAAAATCCCGTTAAAAACTCAATTTTAAGAATTATCAAATAATTTCAAATGTTGAAATTTAGAAAAAAACGAACTTTTAAGAGTTCTAAATTTGCCATGTGAAAATTTAAGAAAAAGCGTAATTTTAGGAGTTAAATTTTTTTATTAAAACAGCTTTTCATTATTAATGAAATATTTGGTATATAAAAACAAATATTGAAATTTCATTAAAAAACGTCAATTTAAGACACCTAAAACTATTAATAATTTCGATTTTCTGCATTTTGAAATTACATTTTAATGAAACACATTATTTTTTCAAATGCTAAAAATCGCGTTAAAAACTCAATTTTAAGAATTACCAAATAATTTTAAATGTGGAAATTTTGGAAAAAACGTACTTTTAAAAGTTCTAAATTTGTAATGTGGAAATTCTTGAAAAAGCGTAATTTTATGAGTTTAAATTTTTTATTAAAACAGCTTTTTACCACTAATGTAATATTTGGTATATAAAAACAAATATGGAAATTTCATTAAAAAACGTAAATTTAAGACACCAAAATTATTAATAAATTCGATTTTCAGCTTTTTGAAATTGCATTTTAAGGAAACACATTATTTTTTCAAATGCTGAAAATCCTTTTAAAAACTCAATTTTAAGAATTATAAAATAATTTCAAATGTTGAAATTTAGTAAAAAACGTACTTTTAAGAGTTCTAAATTTGTAATGTGAAAATTTATGAAAAAGCGTAATTTTAGAAGTTTATATTTTTTTATTAAAACAGCTTTTCACCACTAATGAAATATTTGGTATATAAAAACAAATATTGAAATTTCATTAAAAAACGTCAATTTAAGACACCTAAAACTATTAATAAATTCTATTTTCTGCTCTTTGAAATTGCATTACAATGAAACACATTATTTTTTCAAATGCTGAAAATCCTGTTAAAAACAAAATTTTAAGATTTACTAAATAATTTTAAATGTTGGAATTTAGGAGAAAACGAACTAAACCTATTAATAAATTCGATTTTCTGCTTTTTCAAATTGCATTACAATGAAACACATTATTTTTTCAAAACCTGAAAATCCCGTTAAAAACAAAATTTTAAGATTTACCAAATAATTTCAAATGTTGAAATCTAGGAAAAAACGTACTTTTAAGAGTTCTAAATTTGTAATGTGAAAACTTAAGAAAAACCATAATATTAGGAGTTAAATTTTATTAAAACAGCTTTTCACTACTAATAAAATATTTGGTATATGAAAACAAAAATTGAAATTTCATTACAAAAAACGCAAATTCAAGACACCTAAACTATAAATAAATTCGATTTTATGCTTTTTGAAATTGCATGACAATGAAACACATTATTTTTTCAAATGCTGAAAATCCAGTTAAAAACACAATTATAAGATTTACCAAATAATTTCAAATGTTGAAATTTAGAAAACGTACTAAACCTATTAATAAATTCGATTTTCTGCTTTTTCAAATTGCATTACAATGAAACACATTATTTTTTCAAATGCTGAAAATCCCGTTGAAAACAAAATTTTAAGATTTACCAAATAATTTCAAATGTTGAAATTTAGGAAAAAACGAACTTTTCCGAGTTCTAAATTTGTAATGTGAAAATTTAAGAAATAGCATAATTTTAAAAGTTAAATTTTATTAAAACAGCTTTTCACCACTAATAAAATATTTTTTATATGAAAACAAAAATTGAAATTTCATTAAAAAACGTTAATTCAAGACACCTAAACTATAAATAAATTCGATTTTCTGCTTTCTGAAAATTGCATGACACATTAATGCATGACAAAGCTAAAAATCCCGATAAAAACTCAATTTTAAGATTTACCAAATAATTTCAAATGTTGAAATTTAGGAAAAAACGTACTTTTAAGAGTTCTAAATTTGTAATGTGAAAATTTAAGAAAAAGCGAAATTTTAGGAGATAATTTTTTTTATTAATCTAAAACAAACAAACAAAATAAACAAACTTTTGTATTAATAGAATATTTGGTATATAAAAACAAATAGTGAAATTTCATAAAAAAACGTCATTCAATTTAAGGACACCTAAAACTATTTAATTAAATTCTATAATGTTGTAATGTGGTTTTCCAACACACATATTTTTTTTCAAAGCTTAAAAAAATCGCCAGTTAAAACGAAATTTTAAAATTACCAAATAATTTTAAATGTGGAAATTTAGGAAAAAAACGTACTTTTAAGAGTTCTAAATTTGTAATGTGAAAATGTTTAAAAAAGCGTAATTTTATGAGTTTAAATTTTTTAATAAAACAGCTTTTCAACACTAATGTAATAGTTGGTATATAAAAACAAATATAAAAATTTCTTTAAAAAACGTCAATTTAAGACACCTAAAACTATTAATAAATTTGATTTTCTGCTTTTTGAAATTGCATTTCAAAGAAACACATTATTTTTTTCAAATGCTGAAAATCCCGTTAAAAACTCAATATTAAGAATTATAAAATAATTTCAATTTTTGAAATTTAGGAAAAAACGTACTTATAAGAGTTAAAAATTTGTAATTTAAAAAATTTAGAAAAAGCGTAATTTTAGGAGTTAAATTTTTTTATTAAAACAGCTTTTAACCACTAATGAAATATTTGGTATATAAAAACAAATATTTAAATTTCATTAAAAAACGTCAAACTAAGACACCTAAAACTATTAATAAATTCTATTTTCTGCTTTTTGAAATTGCATTACAATGAAACACATTATTTTTTTCAAATGCTGAAAATCCAGTTAAAAACACAATTTTAAGATTTACCAAATAATTTCAAATGTTGATATTTATTAAAAAACGTACTAAACCTATTAATAAATTCGATTTTCTGCTTTTTGAAATTGAATTACAATGAAACACATTTTTTTTTCAAATGCTGAAAATCCCGTTAAAAACAAAATTTTAAGATTTACTAAATAATTTCAAATGTTGAAATTTAGGAAAACACGTACTTTTAAGAGTTCTAAATTTGCAATGTGAAAATTTAAGAAAAAGAATAATTTTAGGAGTTAAATTTTATTAAAACAGCTTTTCACCACTAATAAAATATTTAATATATGAAAACAAAAATTGAAATTTCATTAAAAAACGTCAATTCAAGACACCTATTCTATAAATAAATTCGATTTTCTGCTTTTTGAAATTGCATGACAATGAAACACATTATTTTTTCAAATGCTAAAAATCCCGATAAAAACTCAATTTTAAGATTTACCAAATAATTTCAAATGTTGAAATTTAGGAAAAAACGTACTTTTAAGAGTTCTAAATTTGCCATGTGAAAATTTAAGAAAAAGCGTAATTTTAGGAGATAAATTTTTTTATTAAAACTGTTTTTCATTACTAATGAAATATTTGGTATATAAAAACAAATATTGAAATTTCATTATAAAACGTCAATTTAAGACACCTAAAACTATTAATAAATTCGATTTTCTGCATTTTGAGATTACATTTTAATGAAACACATTATTTTTTTCAAATGCTAAAAATCGCGTTAAAAACGAAATTTTAAAAATTACCAAATAATTTTAAATGTTGAAATTTAGGAAAAAACGTACTTTTAAGAGTTCTAAATTTGTAATGTAAAAAATGTTTAAAAAATCGTAATTTTATGAGTTTAAATTATTTATTAAAACAACTTTTCAACACTTATGTAATATTTGGTATATAAAAACAAATATGGAAATTTCTTTAAAAAACGTCAATTTAAGACACCTAAAACTATTAGTAAATTCTATTTTCAGCTTTTTGAAATTGCATTATAATGAAACATTATTTTTTCAAATGCTGAAAATCACGTTAAAAACACAATTTTAAAATTTACCAAATAATTTCAAATATTGAAATTTAGGAAAAAACATACTTTTAAGAGTTCTAAATTTGTAGTGTGAAAATTTAAGAAAAAGCATAATTTTAGGATTTAAATTTTATTAAAACAGCTTTTCACCACTAATAAAATATTTGGTATATGGAAACAAAAATTGAAATTTCATCAAAAAACGTCAATTCAAGACACCTAATCTATAAATAAATTCGATTTTCTGCTTTTTGAAATTGCATGACAATGAAACACTTTATTTTTTCAAATGCTGAAAATCCCGTTAAAAACTTAATTTCAAGATTTACCAAATAATTTCAAATGTTGAAATAATACCGAAGGGCAAAAATAACATACTGTTAACGGATTTCAATAAATTAGGCATTTGTGTGAAAATGTTAAGAAAAGAGGCAGAATATTTAGGGGAGTTAAATTGGTTTAATTTAAAACAAAAATGATCAATGAAATATTTGGTTTATATAAAAACAAATTTTGATAAACTTTCTATTGAAAAATAACGTTCTCAATTTAATGTACACGTCCCTTGTTCTAAAAAAACTGATAAAATAAATTCGATTCTTTTCGTGCAGTGTTTGAAGAATGATAACAACCTATATACCACACTTATTTTATTATCAAAATAAGCTAAAAAATCGCGTCCTTAAAAAACTCCAATTTTTAACACTTGTGTATACTAAAATAAACTTTAAACTCAATGGAAATTTAGGAAACATACTTGTACTATGGATAAGAGTTTTTAATGTTGTATGATGTTAATGTGTAAAATGTTTGAAAAAAGTCTTACGTAATTTATGAGTTATAAATTTTTATTGAAATCAGTCTTTTCGCCAACTAAGTGATAATATTTTATTAAGGAATATATAAAAAAACACATTTATGGAAAAATTTGCTCCTAAAAAAAAAGATCGAAAATCTTGATAGAAGAAAAAGTCATTTTAATAAACGGTCAATTATGCTCGATGAAGTTTATGATAAGTTCCCTCTTGAAGTTTCATTATCGAAGAGAAAACACAGTTATTTTTTTACAATTGCATGAAAATCCCGTTTAAAAGATCGAATAAGTTAAGAATTATAAATAATATTCAGTTAATATAAATGAAACTTTATGGAATCGAAATAAGGCACTGCCCTCACGTTTTCTTTATAAGAGAGAGGTAAAAGCCTGCATAGTCGGTAGCAAGTCCAATTTAGAACTAAAAGCGGTAATTTTAGTATGTTAAAGTGTTTTTTATTAAATGCGGTTTTCACCACTTAATGTAAATATTTGGTTTTGTAAGAAGCGAAATATGGAAATTATCTCATTAATTACCTGAAAGCGATCAAATTTTTAATCATCTAATAAAACAGTAGTGTACACTTTCAAGCTTTATCTTTTTGACTGTGAAGCTTTTACTAGATTCTAAGACCACACATAGACTATTTGTATATTAAATTTACTTGACCAATCCTAGAGTTTGAACAACATCCAAAAATGAATATTGATATATAAATGAATTTTTTACATTCAAAATTAAGAAATCAGAAATAACTTATTCCAATCTTGGTGAGTAAATTAGACAGGAAGCAAAAAACTGCTTGGGCATACAAAATAATAAAAATTGGTATCATGCCCTATCCGATGACATGCTATGAAAATTTTCGATTTAAAAAGCATAATTTAGACTTACCTACTATGTAAATTTTACTCACGAAGATCCTACCGAAGAAGACTTAGTTCACCACACTCCAAAACTCTCTTAAAAGTTGTGTCCTAAATTAATGGTATATGCTAAGACAAAAAATAATGAGGATTTTTCACTCAATTTTGTCAAAAAAAAGACATACGTCTCTCTCAATTCAAGACACCTAAACTATAAGATGTATTAAATTCGAAAGTTCTAGTTTGACTGAATTCTAGTTACCAGGTCTTGAAGAGTTGCAAAAGAAAGAACGAAAGAAAAAACTATGTATTTTTTCTATAAATTAGCCTCATGAACAGTTCCCGTTAAATAAATACCGTCTTACGAATTTGTCAGATGTTCTTCCCAATAAGTGTCAGAATGTTGAATTTTCAGTACGTAAAAAAAGCAACAAAACTTTTAAAGGAGTTCTTAATTTTTTTCACATGTCTTTGAAGAAAATTTTAAGAAGAAGCGTAATTTTAGATAAGTTTAAATTTTTGTTTAATTATTTTTTAAAAACAGCTTTCATTACTAAATAAATATTTGGTAATAGTGAAAAACAATATTTTTGAAATTTCATTTAGTTGAAGCTATGATTTCAGACGAAAGCCCAAAATATTACTAAACAATTACGAATTTTAACACCTGGCACCATTTTGAATAAATTTACCTTTTAATGAAACACAGAGCACTATTTTTTCAAATGCTTAAAATCGCGTTAAAAAACCAATTTTAAGAATTACCAAATAATTTGTAATGTTGAAATTTTACAGAAAGTCAGTTTGGAAAAAAAAGTACTTTTTAAGAGTTCTTCCTTCTACTCATTTTTCTATAATATAGTTGATTAAAACAGTGTTTCAATTGGAAGACTAAATGTAATAATTTTCTTCTCAGTGTATTATAATCACAATCATACACATATAAGAGGGAAGAGATTTCTCTCATATAAAAGCTTCAATTCTAAGACACCTTTAAAACCTTTTAATAAATTCGGATTATTCTTGCTCTTTTGAATAATGGGCTGTTTCATAAGAAAAACAACTATTAATTTCTCATTTTTTCTTCAAACGATTCTGAGAACATCCCCGATGTAAAATAAACTGGCAGATATTTAATAACTGATGGATTATGAAAAATTTCAAATTTGGAAATTTTAGGAAAAAAATTAACTCACTTTTAGTAGTTAAGAAAAAGATTGTGTTGCCTTTTGAAAAATTATTTTAAGAACAAATGGAATTGGCACTTGGCCTGTAATAATTCTAAATAAGGAAGTTAATTTTTTTTATTAAAAACAGCTTTTCACTTATTAATGTTTACTTATTTGAGAGGGTTAGAGATAACCCTTATATACACGCAATACCATCGATTGAAATTTGAATAGAATGAGAAATGTCATTTTCAGACACTGATTATGCTAATGAATAAATCTCGGATATTTCCTTGGCATATTTTGCTCTCTGCCGTTACAATGTATACTACACATATTTTTTCAAATGCTGAAAATCCCAGTTAAAGAAACACACCCAATTTTTAGAGGAATTTTATAAAATAATGTTACATATATTTTACATTATCTTAGGTGAAAAATAAAAGTGATTCCTTTTATAAGAGTATTGTGAATTTAGTTTAATGTTAGAAATTAAGAAAAAGGAGCTATAAAAGTTTTAGAAGTGTTAACTTCGTATTATTTTGAAAGACGCAGAGTCTCTTACAACTTAATGTAAATATACATCTGGCCACCTTATCATGAAAAAAACAAACATAGAAATTTCTTATAGAAAACCTTCCGAATCAAATTTCCTCCCTATTTTAATAAATTCAACTTTTTCTGCTCTTTGGAAATTGTGCATAGATTCACATAGAAACACACCAATTGTACTTATTTTTCTCTATAATAGCTTGAAAAATTACGCTTAAATAATTCGTTGATTTATAAAGGCCAAATAATAAACAAAATATCCTAAGTAATCAAAATGTTGAATCTTAGGTGAAAAAACCAGTTTCTTTTTAAGGAGTCTCATATAATTTTAATCTGTGGTGTTGAAAACTTTTACGAGAAAAATTCGTATTTTAGAAAGGCTAAAGATTTGTTAATTTAATGTCTAGCTAATGCTTCTCTCAAAATCTGAACCACTAATTGAGATATTTATACTTCTTGGTGTAACCTTGCTCACTCCAGAAAAAATTACCAACACAAATTTGATTTAATATCAATTTTACATAAAAACGTAAAAGTGTGTTTCACAACAAAATAAACTTATTGGAGTAATGTGTCTCTATTTTTTTGCTGCTTTGTGACTACATTGACTCAATAATTAAATGACCAGATATAGGTTTCAACATTGCGCTCCCAAAGACTCCCCCTTTATAAAAATCTCTATAATTTTAAGAATTAAACAGTAATTAGATAAACATACATAAATTTCAGAGAAAAAGTGTTGAAATTACGGATAGATTGAAGAACGTCCTGCTCTATTATTAAAGTTCTAAATTAGTAGTGGTGAGATTTAAATTTCAAAGAAACTAGCATAGAGTGATGAGTATTAAGAGAGCTTAATTTACGATTTTATTAATAATAAATAACGTTACATTTACAAACCAACTGTGAGTTATAGATAAAATATTTGGTATTTATGAAAAAAAAATTGAAATTTCAATAGAAAACGTCAATTCAAGATACCTAAACTATAAATAAATTCGATTTTCTTCTTTTTGAAATTGCATGACAATGAAACACATTATTTTTTCAAATGCTGCAAATCCCCTTAAAAACTCAATTTTAAGATTTACCAAATAATTTCAAATGTTGAAATTTAGGAAAAAACGTACTTTTAAAAGTTCTAAATTTGCCATGTGAAAATTTAAGAAACAGCGTAATTTTAGGAGTTAAATTTTTTTATTAAAACAGCTTTTCATTACTAATGAAATATTTGGTATATAAAAACAAATATTGAAATTTCATTAAAAAACGTCAATTTAAGACACCTAAAACTATTAATAAATTCGATTTTCTGATCTTTGAAATTACATTTTAATGAAACACATTATTTTTCAAATGCTAAAAATTACGTTAAAAACTCAATTTTAAGAATTACCAAATAATTTTAAATGTGGAAATTTAGAAAAAAACGTACTTTTTAGAGTTCTAAATTTGTAATGTGGAAGTGTTTGAAAAAGCGTATTTTATGAGTTTAAATTTTTTATTAAAACAGCTTTTCACCACTAATGTAATATTTGGTATATAAAAACAAATATGGAAATTTCTTTAAAAAAACATCAATTTAAGACACCTAAAACCAGGGATGGCATTTTTAGTGATTTTTTTGATTTCTTTTAAAAAAATCAATTTTTTTTTTTTTTTTTTTTTTTTTCAATTTTTTCAGATTCGTAACGTCACGCGATATATAATTTGTAACTTACAAATTATATTTCGCGTGACGTTACGAATCCAAAAAATCAAAAATATCAAAAAAAATCAAAAAAATTACAAATTGATTTTTTTTTAAAAAAAAAAAATAAAAAAAAATCACCAAAAATCCCATCCCTGCCTAAAACTATTAATAAATTCGATTTTCTGCTTTCTTAAAAAAATCAAAATTTCACGTTTATGAAAATTTGACAAGGTTTTATTTCTGATTTTATTTTATTATTTTTAACATTTTACTTTTTCTATTCTTTATAGTACGTATACATAATTACATAATAAGACCCATTTTTTTTACATAACTTTCAATTTTATGAATTTAAAAAGGAAATCCCATTTGAGATATTTGAACAATCTTTATTGTAAAATCATGATTTTTAATGATAAAATTCTGAGCAAATGGAAATTTTTCGATTGACAATTATATATACAGTATATATTTTAATTTTTAATATTAATGAAAAATATTTTTAATTTTTCATTGACGATGCAATAATGTCGTACTTACTAATTTTAATTTTTTTGTACTCAATTTTAAACAACTTATTTTTCAATTTTTAAAATTCTGATACTTTTTCAATTTTTATTTTCCCAATTTAGCGTTTTTACTTACTTTTTTATTTTTTATTTTAATTTAGCGGTTTTATTTATTTTTATTTTTATTTTAATTTTTCCCAATTTAGCGGTTTTACTTTTAGTAAATTCTTTGATGAAAATTTTAACTTCTCCTTTTACCTTTTATTTTGACTTTTTAAATTTTTTTACCATTATAATTTATTATCCAATTTGTGTTCTTTTCGATCTTTTATTTCCTAATTCTAAATATAAGTTTTACATTTGAAATGTGTGAGTTTACAGTTTGTATGTTAAAAAAAAAAATTAGTTTACATGGCGTTGTTTTCTATGATGTTGACAATATTAAACTTTTATTTTTTCGCCGAAAAAAGAGTAGATAAAAGGAAAAGTTCAAAACCTCGTAGAATCTCCATCCTAACTTTAAAACTGGACCCTAAATTTTAAGCCGAAGTGAGAAGGTGATTTGAAAGGTGATTAGCGCGGATATTTGAAATTCGGTGATGGAAACCAAATAACAAATAAACGTAGGCTAACCAGATTAATTCAAATCTTGAGAACTATTCTATAAAAACATCACAACATTATATAAGAACTTATGGGTCCACGATCAAATCAGATTGCTCTAACTGAAGCAACCCAAAAAGAAGAGACTAAGTTCGTACATAATGTTAAGATGTTTGTCCGAAATGAATGATAAACGAATCAAAAAACTGAAGCCTTTTTTCTATACATCTGAAAGGAGAGAAGGGGGACCGAAGTCATTAGTAGGGAGATACCTAATGATTTGTCCAGATTCTTTAACACAAAAATAAATATTACCTATAATAAATCACTAAGAACACTTCTAACGGAGGAAAAATTAATGTCACTCTCCCCGGATCAATACAAAAAAATATCTCAGGGAGCCTACTGGAAATTGGCAGGTCACTTCCTTAAGAGTGAGGATGCCCTAAAAAAAGGAATCTGAGATCCATCTGAAGGATATATCTCGTCAAAAGTCTTATTGTTACGTTAATACTGCATTTTAAATGAATCTTGTAGAATCTTTCAACGGTGGAACTCGGAGACGCAAGCTAAATTGGACGGAGTTCTTTACGCAAGCAGTAAAATTAAGAAGTGTGGCGTCGATTGTGACCGCACCTTTTATACGAACGGAGAGATTGACAAGACGGTTGACAACGAGTAATTAATCGAAACAACATTAATTTGAATTACTAATGATAGAATTATAAATTTAATGCCAAAGGGTAGCAAATTTAAAACTATATATTACATAAATAATTTGTTAAATGAATTAATGTAGATTTGTTGTAAAAATCATTAAAAGTTCACAATAGCAACCTTCGGCAACGATATCCTGTTCAATACATGTGATTTCAATTCACATAGGGAATTAAATAATAAATTTAACTTTTTAATTAGATATAATTATCCATTCAGATAATATTTAAAAGATTCAGTACATCATCCTGATTCTTTTGATACTAAATTCGAATTTGTAGAGCAAATATGAAACATAAAACGTTGAAATTTCAACTTGGAAAAGAATGACCTTCTCGTTCAGAGAGGTCAATTAAACTTATACAGATGAAAGATTGATATGTGAAGAGTATATTAACAATTTTTCCCCTTTCAAAGTCAACTCAAACTGATGAATTCTGAAGAAGAGCAAATTTTCAAAAATGTTAATATGCTTCTAATTAAAGAATTACGACTTTGATTAATTTCAAAGTTTAACAAAATATAGCCCCATATTCCTAGCACAGCTAAGGAAACTTTGAGACCTTAAAACTTTGGTAAAGAAAAGATGAACGTATGCCGGTTAAAGTATATCAATTTTTGTTTCTTAAATTTGAAACCAAAAGGTTCTGTATATTATATATATATATATATATATATAGTATATTATATATATATATATTATATATTACAATATATAAAGATTTATATATATATATTATATATATATATATATATATATATATATATATATATATATATATATATATATTGAAATTTACATAATTTTTTCATGAAATTTGGTACATTTGTAATTCGGGATGTAAATAAAGAAAAAATGCAATAAATTTCTTCAAATTGAAAGGGGGGCTCCAGCCCCTAACCCGATTTTTAGGGTTAACACGGTAACCCAGAGTCTCAAACCTGAGACTGTTACTATTCAAAGCGGGGAAGGATCAAATTGTAATTTTTCAAAGGTGGGTGATCCTATATTTATAAAGGATACTTTGTATCTTATGATTTTTTTTACGGTTAGCTCATATAGGTGAGAGATCTTCTGAGGATGTTCACTACATCTTTGTTCATACCATATGATCACATTAACTATATTTTACTCCTCAACAAATTATCACTCTCATTTTATGATGTGTATAGATAAATTGATTAGGTAAATTCTATGTAAAGATTCAAAGAGAAAAAATGGTGGGAACAGAGATGAGTCTATACATGTTCCCCCGATTACGACCTCTTGGATTCACCACGTCAACCGAGCTCCGGAATAGTGAGCAGTGCAACATACCCTCTAACAGCGCAAATACTCTGCCATCATAGTAGTGCAGATGAAGTAATTTTAAAATAAATACGACATTATAACTCTAGTATGGTTATAAGGATAAGATATTTAACTACTGGTCATTTCATATTGATTTAATTACGAAATATATCGATTATAAGAGTAAAAGTAGTTGCTACCTGTATGTTATATATTTTACCTAGTACTAAAGATATGACGTTGAGATAAATCAATGAAACTCCTTTCGATTATTACTAATAAGATATATAAGGGATAGGACTAGTTTTCCTACCCTATATATTCAATGCAGCATATTATGTTTCAAAGATATAATATTTTATTAGTGACTTTTTTAAATATATCATCTTATTTATCCTTTATCATTGCCATACTAATGTCATTGAGTTTACTATATAAATTGGTTAGAGGAAATTTAGGGTACAGAAAAAGAATTAAAAGACTGTGGTCTGATGAGGGGTAACTATACGTATATACAGACTCCAAAATAATTTGATAATTTTATAAGAACTACTTAAAATATAATATTTAGAATCAGCTTCTTATGAACAAAATATAAATATAAAGTGTAATTATTAATATTTTTTTTTAGGTTTTTATGCGTCATAAATGAGAGTCTTCCGCACTGTACTTTTGACAAAGTAATTCCAGAGCAGAGCAAATTTTATTATAAAGAACAAACACATATGGAAAGAAAGAGTAGTTGAGAGAGGTAAATTGGTTATTTTTAAGAACACGTACTCTTGTTAATCGAGGATTTGCTGTATTTATTTTGTGATGATAATATAGTTTTTAATATAACTTATTTTAATATAATCATCAACAATACGCTCCCGTTATGGATGAATAAATGCTCTAAGACTGATAGCGTACAATCTCTTTTATACGTTATATATTCTAAAGATAAATAAACATAAATAATGAATATTTATTATTGCGCAAGATGTGGTATGTGAATTCAGATTTCATTGGATAATTATATATTACATTCTATTGCAACAGTTCTAGGCCCTTATCAATCATCAAGCAAAAAGATATCAGCCGATTTAAAGGACTACCTAAATTTATATTATATACAATAAATTGGGTTATATTCTTAAGCTAACTTTAATAAACAGACTCACAGGCTATAATGTTAATATGTTATTAAAGTATATATATATATAGCTATATATATATTATTGAGTATATTTATACTAGTTTATAATATATTACCTTTAATTTAGAAATATAGTAAACGTATAGTAGTAATAATATATTGTATATATATTATATTTTTTGGGTATATAAATCAATATATACTTCTCACTATTATAGATATATATATTATGAAGTGTATTATATATTAGTTCATTTTAATTTCATCTTATACCAAAAACAACCCATTATAGTCTAGGGATTTTCATCTTATTAATTTTATTTATTATTTATATTCCAAATATATATATTAATTGTATGATAAACTTTATTTTAATATATATTATATTATTTGTTTATTTATTATATTAGTAGATATATATTAATTATATATAAATTTATTATTTATTATAAAGGGTGTCGGTTTTTATAATGATATATATCGTTATAAAGCGTCGTAATTTATTAAGGCTTCGATTACTTCCTTGCTTATTATATATGCAAAACTTGTTCTTAAAAAAACGTATATCTCATTGTAGGTACACAAAATGTATGTGAAAATGTGTTTAATATGATATTAATCATTAGCTCGCAATTATTCATAGGATAAAACTTACGATCCGCGATGGACATATTTCTCAAACTCAGTTTATGAACAAATTACAAAAATACGAGTAAATATGAAATAAATTCGTTCGCTTTTAGAAATTTGTTATTACTGTATATGTTTCTTGTGTAAGCTCAATTTGTCGAGTAAGTTTTCGAGTCATTAAAAATAACTTTCTTGAAACATTCCACAAATTATAACATCTATACCCCATATATTAACTATGAACGTAATATAGTCGAAATGATGATATATTATTGTTATATATTAATCGGAAAATTATCGTTTGAGTATGAGAAATATTATATTTATATAATTATTATTTATATATTAATATATATTTATATAAGATTATTTAAGAAAATAAACTAAAAACTATGGTTACGTATCACACTCAGTATATAATAATATTATTCATTCACTCATCTAATTATGTCACATAATATATAAGAATATTATTGATATTATTTTATGCTACTTATATATATTTTATTATTATATATCTTATTTATTATTATTTATTTTTATATTTTTCACATATTATCACTCTTCACAAATAGGTTTATTATTATATATATTTTCTATCCTATTTGTCCAATTCTTACTATTTTAAATACAATTTTTTTTACTTATATAATTTATTAATATTATTATTATCTACATAATATGTAAAATTTGAAACCTATAAATTATTATGCTATTTTTATTCTTAATTATATAAATTAAATTTACATCGAGTATAGAGTGAATTTCATCTTTATTCTCTATTATTTGTTTTTCCTATAAAAATTCACTTACCTAATGGGTGTAAGCGTGCGTAAAAATACACCACTGTAAACAGAATAAAAATAGCATATGATTAGAAGAATATTGACACGTCAAATAAAATTAAGTCTAAATTCATTTACTATTATACTACTGACTAAATCTATACTTATATATTAATTACGTAAATATTTAGTATTTAATATCATAATATTATGTATATACTATCATATTACTAAACTGAAAGACTTATATACTTACTTATAATATAACTATTATTATATATAATGATTAATAATCATATGATGTGTAGTGAGTAGATATAGAATTATAATGGCTTCATATAATAGAAATATTATAATATTATTATTATGTAATATAACCTATCATATTTTATAATTAATTATAAATAATATATATATATTATAAATATTACATTATATACATATAGTATAATAATGGTATATATATTATATTAATTAATATAATATAGTATATATATATCTTGACTATCTCATTATTTTTTCATGTTAAAGGAAGGTATTATCATAATATAATATATATATTATACTACTCAGATATAAGCGTTTCATTAATATATACTATAATAATTTATGGGTATATTGAGTGACAGCCTATTCATCATAATAAATAATACAATGATTATAAGTTAATCTATGCTATAGTAATAATAAAATTAGTGAAATATATATAGTAAAATATGATATATAATCATATAATTATAGAAGTTATACTAGTATATCTCTCTTTCCCTCCTCCTACTTATGACTTTATGATTGTAAGTAAAAATGTATGTGGAAAGAATCCCTTGACAAAGCTTTTATCATTAATTATATTCTATACATAATATAATTAAAATATATAGTGTATTGTGTATTTTTTATTTTCTTACTATGTAACTAAATAATGAACAGATGTTATCGAAAAAATAAATAGATTACAATGATCAATTATAATATATAATATGAAAATTTATTTAACTTAAATAATGTGTGTTGTTTGGTAACTAGTTTAATTAATTCATGTAATATTACAATAAAATTTCTCTTAAGTTAGTAATATAATAATAAGGAGACAATTTTAGATGCAATTGATCAATTCAAGCAACATTTTCGTGAGTACTCAAATCCAAAGATTATATACATTTCATTTTCGACAGTTTTCCAGACTTGAAATTAATGATCAAAATAGATTTCCTCCGTCGCTCGGCTTTTTCACCATTCGCATAATGTCATCATATTTCATATTCATTTCGCTTAGATAGAATCAAACATAGCGTATTCAAATGACACTTAGCAGAGATCTTCTTTTTTGAAACATTTAAGTATATTAATAACACCTTTAGTTTGTTATATAAAAATAATTATATTTTAAGTGTGGCCAGGCAATGTCCCTGGAACTTGTTAAACGCACTTTTGTGCTTGCTAACTGGGCGTCATAATTCCCTATCTATACTTTTGCTTCTAGATATAGCAAGGTATAGGTGAGTAAGCTAGGACTTACTTAATGGTATAGAGACAACCACTTTAAAATCTATTATAAATAATATAAACAAAAATAATAAGAAATAGTAACGATGTGATCGTAAGCATAAACATGTTAAGCAATGTTGATTTCAGTATACTATAATAAATACACAAAACTTTCAGAGATGCTTTGTTTTTTACGAAATTTGTAAATAAGTTTTATTGTAATATATATACATTACTTTAAATGGTTATATAATTTATAATATTTTACTAGGTGGAAAAATTACTTAAAATTAAATAATAAAGATTATATATATTATGAATAATGGCAATATATAATTATTTATAATAGTACACTATGAGTGAGTATTTAAGTATATATCTAAAATAACTATATTTATATTAATATATATTAAATAATTATATATATATATAATATTATACTTATAGTAATACATAATATTAAATAATATACTTTAAATAATATATATTATACTATATATATTGAGTAGTTATCTATAGTTCATTATTGAAATATTGCTTGATAATGTATATATATAAATATACTAATATAATATATAATATTAATAGAAAATTATAAACATTAATATATATATATATATATAGATAATTAATATTTTGAAACATCATAATATATACTAATATATAGTATAATATATTATATAATATAATTTAAATATCTATATATATTAATAATATATTAAATATATATATAATATATATTAAATATAATTTAATATATTATAATTATATTATATTAATATATATATAATATATAGAGTTAATTAAATTAAACTACATTATATATTAATATGTACTAATAATCTTATGACAATATTATAAAAAGAATGCTATAATAATACTATTGTAATTGTAAAAATAGACTTAAGAACCTACATTTAAGATGGCAACAAAAACATATTAATGATAGACTAGAAAACAATATGGAAATATATATATGAAAAAGTTGTCTGTAATGTTAGGGTAAAAAAAAAAATTATGCCTAAACATTGTCTTTAAAAAGATTTGCACATATATAATATAGTTTATTATTAATTATATTAGTTATAATATATTTTAAAGTATACTTAAGGCAACCTATATAACGAGGTTCCCTATCTCCAATATATCACAGTCTAAATCTGAAGCAAACGGATACGAAGGGTACGCCAGATTAGCCTAACAAGACAAACATCAGTATTGGCTCACTAAGCTTAAACAAAGTGTCACAGGCATTTTGTCCTAAGGCCTACTAACTATAAATATTATATATTTTAATATAAAAATACTAAAGGTAGTTATATTATAATTAATATAATTGTTCATATGATAAATAGTAAAGTAATCTGTTTTTGTAAATAGTGAATCCATTGATACGCTATTTGAAATTTTATCACAGCGAATATATATAAGATTATAATAATAAAAATAAGAAGGAGAATGAAAGGGATACCTACAGTTAAGAATATAGATAAGTTTTTCATATATTTCATCTCTCTGAACTGTATTCGATATAAAATAATAATGTAATATTAATATATATAATTAAAGTGCTCACGAAAAATGTGCTGATTCTCTAACATAACCTTTGCTTAACTTATATATACTTTAAATCTATATATAAAAAATATCATTCCTAATTATAACTTTTAATACTTAATGTACTTAGTATAAGAAAATAAAGAATTAATTAATAAATAGAAATATCAATTCAAAAAATCTTCTTAAATACTCACCTTTATGTCACATTATATAATTTAGTATATTGTGATACCAAGGTACTGTTGAGAGATTTAATATTTCATTATTGATAAATTAAAATTAATAAGAACACTCATCATCTCGCCAAGACACATTTGGGGTAAGCCTCCCAGAAATCTCAGTGACTTGCATAAATGATATCAAATCACATGTCTGTGATATAAAAGGGTTGATAATAACTATAAATAAAACTCGTAATAATGATAATAAATGTAAAGTATTTCACAAATAATAAACTATGATGGTGGGTTGCTTATTAAAAGTAAGTCTATTATGTAAGTGTCATAATATTGATAATTTACTAAATAAAACGTAAATGTAGATATGACGTGATAAGAATAGTTTACATATTGTTAATTAAAAAAGAAAAGAAGTAAAAAAAGTCGTTAAGCTATCCTGTAAAAGTCCTCTTAAAGAAATAAAAATTCATAAAAAAAAAAAACCCTTTTAAAACTGAAATAAAAAGTGACTATGCTCTATTAAAAAAAAAAAAAAAAATAAAAATAATCTATATCTCCAAAACGTGAAAATGTCCAGAAATAAAGAAAAGGCTCTCGGTACTGTTAGTTAAATAATATTATAGGGTATGAAGTAAAGAGAAAGGAAACTCTCACACACACTAATCACCTATACAAAAGCACATTCATGAAAAGTCATCATCGTTCTAAAATATTGAGATAATTCTACATAGAAAACTCACCAAGCTCAGAGCCTATAAAATATACGTACATAACACACAACAAAATAAATAATATAGTCTACACAATTAAATGATAAACAAAATAAGACTCACCTAATAAACATAATTTGTCGAATATTAATATAGTGTGATTATCAAAAATATAACATATACTAACCACGTGATAAGGACTACTCACCCCAAAAAAATATTCATAAATAAAATTTAGGCTCATACTATACTAGAGAACTGAAATAATGACTCTTATTACGACTACGACTGTTGCAGAACATATTATGAGTAATGATGCTCAAGGAGGATCTATTACAGCCCCTCAAACTGACCGCCCTCTCCTTCTCACGCGCAAATTATTATTTTTGTTTATATATAAAGTATGATCAATTTTAATCTTTATATATATAGTACTATACTGATAACGTTTTATTAAAAGTAATTAAAAAAAATTATTATTTTAACTTAAGTCGATATCTTAATTCAAGAGGTATAATAAATTAATGTGAGAAATGAGATAATTCGTATTGTCATTAAAATAACATTATATAAGTATTTATTTTTATGAAATGTGTGATTACTGGTGTTTGGACGATGATTGGATAACCAATGTATATATAGACTATCGCAGGTGTTTCCCCTAATCTGATCTTAATCTCGTTATTCCCCCAAAATCGGAGAAAATAAGTTGCAACTTGTAATAAAAAAGTTTAACGAAGATATATTTGTAAACCAACTTGAGGGTGCATTTATTCGAAAACGAATTTATCTCCGTGAAAGTCCAAAATAATATAAAAGTAAACAAAATCTCGAGTCAGAAAGTTAAAAGAAAAATGAATGTAAGTAATCTTGAAAATCTTTTAACACTATGAAATAACATTTAGAATGGTCTTTAATGACACAGATGGCAGTTTTTTTAATAAATGTGTCTAATCTGACATACCTGTGTATAAACAAACTAAGAAGTCAGATTCTTATTTTGATTATATTATATATAGTATTTAATTAGAGTGTGGTAACTAAAATCGGCTTATAGATCATTTTTATAAAGTTTATCTACGACTTTCGTTACTAGTTTAGTGTATTAGTTTTTCCGATATGATATATATATTAAACAATTCCATACTTTAAAAATATTATATTTAAATAACACACGCGAGTGTAAAAATAATTTAATGTTTCGATTGTCTTTGATTTACCAGTAAGTGTTGCCAAGCTCATGAACTTCCTATAGAACTTCTGACCAGTCATTCACCGTGATGTTACAGCTATAGCAGAGACATTAGAAGACGAGAGCTTGTTTGATTTATTTATTGGTTACCTCAAAAAAAAGTTGGGAGCGTTAATTGGTCTTACAGTGAAAAATGAGATAAAATAAAATTTACTTGTTCTTAATGCATATATACTCTACCAACCGATTAAATAAAATTTAAAAAATGTATGTATAATATATAAAGGAGATCTGGATATGTATAACTTATTCTATTGGCTTAATCCACGGTGAATCACATACAAGTTAATAGTGTTACTAATGTACTAATGACTCTATATCAAATAATTAATAATTAGATAAATAACACTATATATATTTTCTCCCCCTCCTCCACTAATATTGTAAATTGAAAAGCTAGAAAATCATTGAGCAAAAGCTTATTTGATTAAGAGTAAGAAAACAAAAGCATTCTAAGTTAGTGTACTTTGAGTTATGTACGTAAAATACCTACATGTCGTATAAGATCACCAAACAATATTGAATAATATTCCTAATATATTATATGTTTATATAATATAAATATTATTAAATTTTAAGGAACATATAACCAATATAAGGAGTGCGTTATTTACTTACCCACCGGCTATATATCTGAGGCCAAAAGAGAGTAGATGAAATGACGCACAGTATAGGCACAAAGTAACAACCATATAATTATATTCCACATTAATAAACAAACGGTATTCACCACATGAAAGTAATTTTGCACTCGATGAGATCAAACCATAAACTAACTGAATATATAATAAATTATTTATATAAAAAAATATCAAAAAAGAATTCAGTATCGCTAGAGCCCTTTATAAATAAATGAAATGATTACAAAATTATATAGTCAATACTTTCAATTGTTATAAGTATAATACAATTATATTAACTACCGCTTTATTTAGTGATTCATCAGGTGAAAATAATTAACGATATAATATAATTAGAAGAGAATGTGAAAATAGAAGAAATCCGAGTAAAAATAGAACCATTGGCAATCATCACATTATATTACATTCACTTCTGAGAAACTGTATCTGAGAAAAGAGTATGAAAATTATAAAATATTTGGAAAACAATGAATAGAAATTAAAAATAGAATTAAATTGTAATGATTAAAAACCTTCATTATTAAATACTAAAAATACAAAATAGAAATTTATGATCTTGATAAAAACAAATAGAAGAAAAAAATTGCTATATTAACAATTTGCATTCCAACTGATCGAACTTCCCAGGGAATTAAATTGGTCAACTTGTTTCAATAATTTAACGTCTCATTTGATGTTAAAGCTGAGGGTTCGTATTAATTCTGAATGTATTAACTAATTTAATAACACCTTTCAAGCTATTTTAAAGTAACATATACTTTTATATGATAAAACTATATATTAATGAGAAGAAAATATTATAAGTGGCATATGCTAATAATATCGATTGGCTAATATAGGACTAAGGAGTCCTTCGCTTTTTATACTTTATTAATAAGCTCGCAATAATAATTATTAACATCATATAATAACTCTTTTATAAACATAAATACTTATATGTATGTGTGTGTGTGTGATGTGTATGTGTTTAATTAAATGTATGTTATTATATGATAGTTGATTAACGGTGTTTTAGTAATGTAGTGTAGCCCAAATTCTACTATAAGAGATATGTAGCCATATTAGTGTGTCTTATATACTATTATGTACTACCATATTTAAGTATGAGTGTTATATTAATATACCTATAAGTACTGACTCAATTTCAATAATAATCTATAATAATTATCAACGATGAAGTATTATAATGATTTGAGAATTAACAAGAAAGCGATAAAGTTAATACAATTAATATTATTATATAATAGTTATATATGAATCTGAAAAAAGCTATTAGATAAAGATGTGCGGATATTTGCGAAAAAAACCCGATAAATGTATAGAGATAATTAAATATATGTAATTTATTAATATATAATGTGATAAAGATCGATTGTGATAATTATTATTGATAATTGTATTATTCTTTCAATTACATAAGGTATATAAGTTAAGTAATGATAGTAAAATATGCATGAGAATAGAAAACGATCTAAGAAAGGAATACATTAGGAGTGATCAATAATTTATAATAAGGTGGAATATAAATTTATATATTATAATAATAATATAGTATATATATATAATATTTATCAGAGCGACCCTGCATCTTGCTCATGTTAACTTAGCAACGAATTATAAACCATTTATAGAAAACTATCTATTTGTTGCATAATTTTATAATGTTACGATTAATACATTTCTATTTTTTTTACAATATATATCAATAATGAAATAAAAAGATTTATGACAAAATTAAACTCGAAAAAAATATAGCATAATCCCTATTAAATTAACACTTTTACTCCATTATAAAAAAAATTTGGACGCATCTCTAGCTCAAAATAAGATAGCGGGAGTAAACGTGTACGTGTACCGAATTCTAAATTTTGCAGTTATACTAAAAATTTTTGTTATAAAAATAAATGGTTTATAATAAATATAATTTAAATACTTTATTTACATTATAAATATTAGATTTTTATAACAACATAGGTAAATTAATAAAGAATAAATAAATTAATTTAAAAAAGATACTTAAAAATATTAAACTATATTAATATGGAATAATAAAAATTATTTTATAGTAGTTATTATAATTATTATAAAAAATATTATAAAATATATTATCGCAATATACCAATGAAAACACAAGAAAGAAACGTTTAAGACATTATAAAAACTTTTTAAGCAGAATATTTTCAAAGTAATATATGTAATATTATTATATTATATATAAATTTATATATAGGTGTATAAATATATAATATTATATATATATATTATGTATTATAATATTATATATATAGTATATATATAATTATATTATATATATAATATATATAATAATACAATATTATTATAATAATTTATTATATATATATATAATAATATTATATATATATAAAAGAGAGAGTATGAGAAGATGAGAGGAGAGAGAGAGATATTAGAAAGAGAGAGAAGTAGAGAGGATGAGCACGAAGTAGTAAAAATGTATACTGATTCGCTCCTGAATATAATTATAAAGTATAATAAATTAATATTATTACAGATATTAATAGATCATACATTTATATCTTTCATTTAATTTATTATATATTGATATATAATTATTAAATAATATAAAAAATATTATAATATTAATTAATTTAATTATAGATATTATATTTATATTATATAATTATTTAATTATGTATATATTAATAATATAATATTATTAATAATATTAATTAATTTAATTTATAATTATAATTATTAATTTATACTTATAAATATATATAACTATTATATAAAAAAAACGAACCAAGACTACTCTTATATAATATAATGTTTCTGAAAAATAACTTGCTATTTTTATTGCATATACCTTTCCTTAAAAACGGATTCTCATCGGAATATCTGTATCAACAGATAATTTTTGAAAAAATAAGTGTTATAACTGCTAATTTATTTACTCAATTTATATGCTAATTTAATAAGGTGAATAAAATATACTTCGTGCATGAGCACTCTACACTCAAATAATACAAATCTCCGATATAAAATATAAAATAAATTCTTCGCTTTAAAATATTTTAATTAATATGTTCTTGTGTATAGGCTCATATATATAGTCGATAAGAGTTATTACAATCGATTAATAATAAGATCGCTGAAAACAAAGTATATAATTATATTATATAATATATTATACTATTTATTATTATATTTTATAATATTATATAATATTATATTAAATAATTATAAAAATCCTGGAGATATCCTTATATATCTTATAATGTCTACCCTATAAGATATAATATTCAGTTTATATTATTAAAATTATATGAATATGAATTATAATTATGATTATAATATTTTATATATTATATTATATTTTAAAAATAATATAAATAAAATTTAATATATTAAAAATAATTTAAATTAATTAATGTTTAATATTATTATAATATTATATAATTATTATTATGTGGAAGTGCGTGTGGATAATATTCTTATTATTATTATGATTTAATTATTTAATTATATATTAATTATATATATTATTATATAATTTTTATTATATATAGATTAATAATTATTATTATATATAATATTTATTATTATATTATTATATATATTATTATTATTATATATTAATTTATATTTATTTAATTAATTTATATTTATATATTAATTATTATTCATAATTAGTTATATTTATATTATATTATATATTTTATTATCTATCTCTATTTATATAATTCTCCACGATAATGATCTCTCAGTATGTAAGAGTGTGTAACAATCCAACATCATTATTATTTGATGTAACTCAGTAATATATGAATGGATGTAATAGAATGGTATTTATTATGATACGATTTTATTATGTATATTATAATAAGTGATATATAATTGATTCACCCTAAGCCTTTACCGGCCCCCTTTTAAAACCTATTATAATGAATTAGTATATAATAAATATAAAATATATTATCTCCGCTCATTGACTATTATTATATGTATTACGAGTAGATATAAAATATATCATAGTAATCGATCACTTATTAGTATGAGCTTACTAATATAGTTAACATTTAGCAGTGTATTATTATTTAATTATCCATCAATATTGTATTAGTGGATGTCATTCTATAAAAAGTACCCTAGGCTTGATATTATATTTATTCATATTAATAGATTGATATCAAACCACATATATTATAAACCCACTATTAAAAACACTCCATATACTCTCATCTTACAAACTCATTCCATCTCAATTCAATTATTCACTATTAATATTGCACCATCTTAGTTCTGCCATTATATTATTTAGTTACATATACATACACATTTCCTCTTTAACATTTAATATATGATTAACTTCATTTACTAATCTCATATTCATATACTTTATCATAGATATATTACATCAGATAATCACACTGAATAATTACTGAATTAATCACACTCACATAAAATACTATATAAATACATACCCAACATAATTAATACAAACCAATGAATTTAATAATAATCAATACCGGGAATACTAATTCATAATTATATCAATTTCCATTAAATATCTAAAACCAATCTTAATGATTAATCTACTATTATATTTTCATATTAAACATCACTCTTCACACTCAACTAAATAATCACTATCAATATATAATGATCATATTAACTCAACTCAAATTATATAATATAAAAATTTATTATAATAATAACATAATAACAACATAACAATAAAAGATTATGATTACACTATATCACCAATAATAATCAAATTAATTATAATAAATAATATATAATATATAATAATAATAAAAATACCATATAAGAAGGGCTTATAGGAAAAAGTCAATAAAACTTAATCAAATAATAAATAATAATATAATAAATAATAATAAAATATAATATATAATCATAATAAGTACAAGATAAGTATACACTCTAATGAGTGCACATATAACTCATTTCATCGCACAATCTTCAGAATCATCATAAGTCCTTTTTAACAATCCAACTAAAAGTGATTTTAATTAACACGAAGCTACACCTATTCACTTACATATTCATCAATTTTAATAACATACCATGTAATTATTTATTCAGCTACAACTTATATTTCAATATATATATCTACCACTAATAATATTAACCAAATATTATTAAACTCATAAGACTACATTGTTCCAGTTAGCTCACTCACTCACCATAACTAATATAACGCAGTAGGATACTTATTCTTCACTCCACAACACATAAACCATGACTTATCTACGTTTACTTATCAAAATACTTCCTTAACACCCTGCCAAAATCCCTCTATAAATAAATATCAATCAATACTCAAAGAATAATATTATACATATATTAAGTTATATAGATAGGATATATATATACTAATATTCCAGAATATACCATTAATAAATTAGTTGCTCACACGGTATCCATTCATGACCTGTAAAATAATGTATATATATATTACAATAATATGATATAATCAAACTTTCTTATTATATGATGGAAATAAAAATGAAATAGTAACTGATAATAATATAATATAATGAGTAAGGTAGAGACAGTTGTATCATAGTGCATGTGTTGTAAAGGTTATCTATTAAACAGTTAATATATTTAAACTAATAAATATGCCTCAATACATTATAGACCACCATATGTCGATATACCTCTTTATGAAATGCGTCTTATCGCATCTGGTAGCTCAACTATTATAAGTTATATTAGTGATAATCTGACATTACACAACGGATCCACAAGAGATATCTAAATTTTTAATGATAGAACTTTATTTTAGATAAACTCCATCTGTATGAATTAAAAAAAGTGTTGTGATACATCACTGGCGATTTCTCTCAACTTCTGACCACTTATTATATATTAAGACAATGACTCACTAAGATTCATCATTTTGTCCGTGTTAATTATGCTTCTTTGATATTAGATAAAATTATTCACTCATAAATATAATCTATTCATTTTTATCTATTAAATATTATTTATATTACCAACAATTATTATTATTTATTTGTTAAGATTCCACCTTAGTAAGAAGGGAACTATCGTTCCGCCTTTAACTCCGAAATGCTTTTATCGGAATCTGAGATAAAGTATACTCATGTGTAATATTGTTATGGGTTTGAACTATATATATAAAATAGAATATGTTATAAAATTCTATAACAATTTGTGAATAATAATGTTGAGTCAGAGCAACAATAGTGGAAATGATTATATAGATTTGTATCATATATACAAATTTCACAAAGAAGACAAGGTTGATCATTCTCTAGAAAGAGATCGAATTGTTGAAGAAAAGTATAAATTTTCTGATTGAAAATGTTTAAAGTTAAACATAAAACCTTATAATTAATATATATCTTTTTTTCGAATTAATAATAAATATTTTATAATCATATTAATATTATAGTATATATTAAAATGAACTTTTATGATGGATGATTATACTTTTGGTACAATTTAAAATTAATCAATTACTCCATTTATTTATAAATAGTAAACAAATGTCGTAATTAATTCCTATTCATCTATCTATGGCTTATCTTTCGTTGTAATAGGTGCATTTATCAGTGGTATGTAGCTCGATGCTTTGTCTGATTCAAGTTTATTATTATTGTTATTTAGTGTTGACATATATTTATTTTATATCATGAAGATTTCTATAATTTTTTTAATTTTATAACAAAGTTAAAATAGTTAGCTGTTCTAAATAATAATAATAGGTGAATGATTATTAATATAATTTTACAATTGATAGCGGAATAATTAGGTGGTTTTATATTTCTTGTGAGAATAAGTCTAAATGGTATATTTAAGTCAAGTTGTTTTTATATAGCTAATTTTAAGTTTAGTGTGTAAATATTATTTGCATTGTAATTTCTAAAAGCGTCGTCTGAAATGCGATTTGTAAAGTTAGCATAGTGTCCACTCAAGTTGCTAAGATTTTCTGGCAGGTTAAAGGTTATATATTTATTTGAGGTTTATTTATCGAAGTATGATAAAGATAATATATATTTGAGTGTGTATTAACAGAATATAAATAAAAAATATTATCTATTTAACATTTTATTATTTTATAATATATTGTTAAATTGTTAAAGTCTCAATTTTATTTTATTTATAAAATAATAAATAATGATTTGTTTTATAAATACTTAAAATTATAGCAACGTTTTATTGCCTTAGAACAACAGCTGTTATTTATCAGCTGAGACTGCATTGTATTGTACACACTGACAAATCGATGTTTTAAAAAAATATGTATTGTTAGAATTCATTATAATTTCAATTCTAAATATTTTATTTTATCCCCCCACCTCTTATTATATATCTATCCTTTTATTATATATATTCCCTCTATTATCATTCCAATGGTAAACTTCTCTCTTTTCCCCACTTTCTATAATAATATATATATACCCCTACTATCATTCCTTTCTAACCCTTTATACTCACTTTATATATTTATATATATATATATATAAATATTATATAATATATATAATATATACTATCCACTGACATCTTCATTAAAATTTAATTTATTTTTAAACACACTTCACTATCTCCTCTCCCTCCTCCCCCCTTCCCTCCTCCCCCACCAACCTCTCTTTCTTTCCCCAAATTACTAACATTGTTTGAAGCTCAGAATCTTTCCTTTTTTAAAATTTAATAATATACCTTATATAATATATTGTTTGTGTGCCTTCTTCCCCCCCCCTTTTTCCTTAATTTTGGCATTCCCCCCCTAAAATCTTCAAAGCTCCCTCTCCCCTCTCCCCCTCCTCTTATTATCTACCCCCTTCCTCCTACTCTTTGTGAGTAAAAATGATAAAATCAAAAAACTACTCCAATTTTAGACCGAGCTTATTAATTTTAAATATACCTAATTTACTATCTCCTATATATATATAATTACTTATCCCCTCACACTCCTCACCCTACTAATACCTCTGTCCATGAGATACCATTCCCCCTTACTCCTCCTCCTCCACCTAAATTATACTCCCCCCTACCTCATTATATATTACCCCCTATCTTTATAAATACATATAATATTATAAATATATTTATCCTCCTCATACTTCTTCACTTTATTACAGATTATATCTATATATTCTCTTTTTTTATATATATTTAGTCTATATAATATATTTTTTAATTATACTTATATATACTAATATTTTGTGATTATATTATATTTTAATTAAAATTGATATAAAAAAAATAAATATATATATATATTTAGTTATTATATTTAATATTTAATATATATATTATATAATTATAATAATATATATATATATATATATATATATTATATTAATATAATATAATATATAATATAATATATATAATATATTATAATATATATATATAATATATTATATATTATTATAATATTATATTATTATTATATATTTAATATATTTAAATAATATAATTATAATATATTATATATATATATATAATATATATATTAATATATATTTGTGTTGACAAAAAATTTATATAGATTAGTGATATTAGAAGCATTTTGTATGATATTTTATTTTTTTAATAATGACATAATATATTAATATTATATTATATATACTTATATATATATATATATATTATTAATATTAAATATATATATATATATATTTATATTACTATTATATATATATAATAATATTACTTATATATAATATATATTATATATATTATGATTAAATAATAATATATATTATATATCACTAAATATATATAATATATATATTATAATATTTATATATTACCTATATATATTATGTATTAATAATATATATTAAATTAATATTTCGTATTAGTGTATCTAATATTGCCGACTCCATTAAATATACTATACATAATAATATATTATATATTAGCTATATAGTAAAATATTAGATATATAAATATAATATATATATATATATAATTAAATAAATAAATGATATAGCGGATATCTATAACGGACAATCCGACTATTAAATGTTTAATGACTATAATATCAACTTTCAATAATACGAAGTTAATATATATTATAAGTATATAATAATAAATCAGTTATTATATATCTGAGGTTCTATATATTTGCAGTACGCATGTATGCGGATATCTATAGACATCCGACTATATGTTCATGGAAATTAATATAAAACCTAGTTTGTGTAAAGACATACGTTTTATTTATTTTTTTTATTAAAAGTATTATTAATTTACTCTCAGCAGTTATTTCTGAGAGAGTGTTCCAAACTTGTTATATTATTATCTTCATTTATTACAAATATATTCAAGTACATTATCGTAAGATCTTGAAAGATCATTGTTTCAGTGAATCAAAAAGATTGACATAAACATGTGCATTCATGATAGAAAAATATTGGAACTATGAATTGATTTCACAATAAGGCTAAAGGTAAACTCGGTGTCAAAACCGTTTGATTTCACTTGAAGGGTCTTCAGGGAGATAAATTGGTGAGTGGTTAGAGTTATTTAAAAATATAGTAATTTGCTTAATCTAATATTGCACAGGTGACCGTATAACTCATTTAACAGAGCCTGTAGATTGACTATAGCACAATACAGGTTGAAGAATTTTACATAAAAGGTGTTATGTTGATTTAGAATTGTCACGAGGGACGACCTTGTGAGCCAAAGATTTGTTATACGTGTGGAAAGAGTAAGTTTATGAGAACACATAATTTTATAATATCTATTCATCAATCGCACTACATTTATAAAATTGGGTATAAGTGGTTGGACAATGGTTATCATAGATTAGATTTTGCCAGTGATTATTTCTTTAAAATGAATTGCTCTATAATGTAGTAAAGTTATTTTTGCTATTTTATTGAGATATTTGAGCTCTTAAAGGTTCGTACATGTCGTTATTGCTAAGACCCTGCGTCAGATAAAAACTTAATTGTTCAAGTGTTGCAACTAATATCTCAATTGTTGATATAAGATATTGGTGATTATATGTGTTTTTTTATTTTTTAACACTGTATTCATTTCGTATTTTGACTTATTTTTTATTGAAGTTAAATATATATAATGTATTTATATTATTGTGTATTATGTGAAACTATACCTGACGATGGGTTCTCATTTTCAAGAGTCACCGTTTGAAACAGAGTGAAACACTTGAATATTTTAGTACATTTATTATATTTATGTTATTTATAATATATATATAGATAAAATATATATATATATATATATAATTTATTAAATAATTTAGACATTAGATAGGCGTTAAAATTACAAAGTGAGTGCACGAGAAGCGAAAATAGTGATTTTCGAAATAGATTCCTGATTTCTGCTCCGTTTGTGTTCTGGAGCGAAAAAACACTATTTATCCCGCAAGATTTGTGATGAAATTTTACTACAGATTTCATTTAAACTAGCTATATATATAATATATTATATAATATATCATATATATATATATTAATATATAATTAAATATATTTTATATATAATATATATTATTAATATATTAAATAAATATAATAATATATATAATTAATATTATAATATATATATATATTATATTAATATATTAATCATATATATATATTATATAATTATATTATATATATATATTATTATATATATATATATATATAATATATAATATATTTAAAATATATATATATATATATATAATATATATATATATATATATATATATATATATAGTTTATAATAATATATATATAAATATATATATATAATTATTAATATATTATAATATATTAATATATATATAATATATATATATAATATATATAATATTAATAATATTATATATTATATATAATAGTATATATATATATATTAATATAAATATATAAATATAATATAATATATA
>JABUQX010116534.1:32500-35052 GCA_015478945.1 Trachelipus rathkii | reverse complement strand
TGGGGGGACGAAGTCCCCCCCGTCGTCCCCGGTAGGCGAGAGACCCTGACTCTTTCCATCTTGGCGATTTAATCTTGGTATCCTTTAGTTAAAAAAAAAAAAAACTTTTGCAAACCTGCCTTTCCTACTCTTATTCATCGAAAAAAAAATCGATTACATCGCTCGTTCGATATATATCGGTTAACATCCTTTTAAAGGAAAAATATATATAATATATTATTATATATATATATATATATATATATATATTATATATATATATATATATATATATATATATATATATAATATATATATATATAATATATTATATATATATTAAATTACTTAACGGAACAACTATCTACAAAATTATTAAATTATTGTATATGGAAACGATTAAATAAAAAATAATAAAATTAATAATAATTTAAGATAATAATTATATTAATATATATAATATATATTAATATATATTTTTATATATAATATATTATATATAATATTATATTATTAATATATATATATAATATATAATATTATATATATTATATATTGCACGAGGTTTCGAACGACTGTGTCGTTAATTTAAAAACTTCTAATTTAGGGAAGCAGACACTATCTCTAACAGGAAGGAAACTCATTGATTTCTATTTTGAAATTCAGGTGAACAGTCGGGTTAATAAAGGTTTAAAAAGTTTAAGTTCAGATTTCACAATAATTGTGATGGTATAGCAGCCTTTGTAAATAAGAAGCATATTTTCCCAAAATTTTGGTATGTATAGAAAATTAGAATAACAGGAGATAGTTTAAAAATTTAAAAAGGTTTGATAAAGTTTAATGTGGCGCGTTTGATTCAATAATCACAAGTTCAAATTTAATAAGTATATAAACCCAAGTTGTTAACCTTAAAAAATCACTACTATTTAAAATTTACGAAACACTTTCCATAAACTCCTCACAATTTTTAATAATGTCACTTAAATTAACAGTAAATCAGTTAGGAAATTCCATAATATTGAATTTATAGTTTAACTAAAAAGTTTGATATGAGGCCGTATGAATCAGAAACTTAAACGTTTATTAGTTGAAATCAAAACAAGCACACCATAAATTGATCAAACGCTTTTGTTTGTAAATTTTATACTATCTAAATGTTATTCATATTACTGTTATACATACAAAATTTGGGAAAATATGCTTCTTAATTTTACAAAGCTGCTATAATCACAAATTATTGTGGAATAAATCCTTGGAACCTTAACACTTTCCTTTCTAAACCTTATATTATCTTTCCACTGATTATACCTCAATTTGAAATAGGTATCAATGTTCTTCTTTCCTTCTTAGAAAGTGTCTGCTTCCTAAAATAGAGGTTTATTTTAAAATCATTAACGACACCAGTCTTCGACTCGTTGACAATAATATATATATATAATATATATATATATATATATAATATATATATATATAATATATATATATATATATAATTATATTATATATATATATATATATAATTATATATATCATATATTAATATATATTACTTAATTTCCATAAAGAGAGTCAAAGTAGCCCGTTTCAAATTGACAAAACAAATTTAATTTCCATTTTTAAGTTATTTGCTCACCTTCAAAATGCTTTTTTTTATTTTTACTCTTTTGTTACATATAAATAGATTTAATAATTTTTAGTATTAAGTTGTCTCCGGTAAGTAAAATTATATATATAAATATATATTATATATTATAGTATATATATATATATATATATATAATAGTAATAAATGAGAACGGAAATATATTTATATGTATTTTTATATGTCTTTGTGGGAACTTGTCCTTTAAAAGGATGTTAACCGATATATATCGAACGAGCGATGTAATCAATTTTTTTCGATTATTTCAAGGCAATAGAGCGTGAGGTAATTCACAAAAAGTTTTTTTTTTTTTAAACTAAAGAATTAACCAAATTAAATCGCCCACAAGATGGAAAGAGTCAGGTCTCTCGGCCTTCAGCGGGGGACGAAACGGGATGGGACTTCGTCCCCCCCTCTGTCCCACCTTCGGCTCCGAGCCCCTTAAAGAAAAAAAAAAAAAAAATTAAAAACAAAATAAACATATGTAAAAATTAACATGATATAATAAAGCAACATGTGGCAACTTTTTCTCTTCTTCTATTGGAGTTTAAGTTAACACGTCACAGTGCATGGTTAGACGATTAGTGTTCAGCGATATTTCGATATCTGTATTTTTATTGTAACATCTTTTAAGAAAGTGCCTATTGAAGTCTGGCCACAGACATTAGAGTAGTTGTGTACCTCTTGGATGGTGTTCTGAATAAAACTGCGATTGTACGTTTTCTTTATTTAGCCGTAAGTCTTAATTCACCAAATAGGGTTGGACCCTGTCCTTGGTGGTTGCTATTGCTTTCTTAGCATTAAATTGCCAATTATTGTTATTTAATCGTTTTAAATATAATAATTCTGAGCAGATGCCTGCTTGACATTTTGGCGTCCGTTTATGAAAAGTAAGAAATGCGCACGCTTGGGAGCTGGGATTAATCTAACG
>JABUQX010116534.1:0-25000 GCA_015478945.1 Trachelipus rathkii | reverse complement strand
GGATGTTATGAATATCCTATGACTAAACAATGAGAGCTTAAAATTCAAATGTGCAACCTACCAATTTGTATCCAGGAGCAGATTTGAAATCAGTGGAAGAACAGACTGTCGATACATCCTAATATGAATAGAAAAGGTTAGATGAGCAGCTGAGATCGTTAATGAAAAGAAGGAATATAGTTATAAGACATAACTCTGAGGAAACCACTATTGCCAATATTGGGAAAAAGAAGGCGCCAGATCAACAACAAATCTATGGAACGATTTGAAAGAAAGTTGAGTAAAAGTAAGCAAAGGAAAGAAGGAAATACAACGAATAGATTTTTAAAGAGCAGTAACAAATGCTCTACCCGATATGTAAAAAGCCACCACAAAATGCTACCAAAGGCCTTTAGGAATAGAAGACCATGAATTTGTGAGATAGCTTAGTATATCTCCAAAATAGCTTGATCGTCGAAAAACATGTTGATGATAAAAAAAAAGGGAATGAGAAATCAGAGGATCCAAGAAATGAGAGCTAAGAATGACTTCAAACATCTTAGACAAAATACAAGTGAGAGCAATAGGGAGATAGTTAGAAAGGTCAGAGAGGCTTTCTTTCTTCGGATCAGGTTGGACAAAATGCGCACTTCGAACACTGATGTAAAGTGATAATAACACTGAGGTACAGAAAGTATAATCGAACAAAGTACGGTGCCAATTGCCAAATCAGACTCACTTTCCTTAAGAACTCGGGAAGAAGTAGCTTCCAGTTGCTTGCCTTCCTAACGTTCATAGATTTCAAGAGAATATGCACATGATCAAATATAATTTCAATTAGGGCATTGGTCACCTGAGAGGGAAAGGAGCAGGTGGAAGATTGTTGAAGTAACGTGTATATATATATATATATATATATGTAGAATCAAGTGTATGTTTGTCTACAAGTAGATAAGTCTTCAAACTTTCCAGCGTAATTGCTATGAAGTATATATATATATATAGGCTGTTGTCGGTATACAGTTATGCAAAGTTAGCTAGCATATATGTTACTAAGGTTACAGCAGCGCGAAGCAGCTGGTCGTGTACTACAAGGGTTGCTGAAATATACTACATACAGCGTTATACATGTTAAGTTGCTGGCCATGGTTGCTGTTGTTACAGCTAAGGTATGAGCAGCAAGGTGCTGTTACATTATTGTTGCGTTGCTGTTGCGTTACAGCATATATATATATATATAAGCATATGGCACATACATATATAGCAGTTGAGCAGCCAAGGCTGGCGTTGGAGCATATAGCGTTAGCGTTGCTGGCTATATAGCAGCAGCATATGGTATATATAGTATATATAGCGGCGGGCAGTGGGTTATACAGCAGCAGTTAGCAGCAGCATATATATATATATATATATATATATATATATATATATCAAGCTTTGGTTCGTGCATTTTGTCAAGTACAAGTAGGATGCAGCACTGTAGAATTGTGTCTCAAATACAAGCGCTGTTGTGGCGCCGGGCACAAGTACAGCGGGCCAAAGATCTTTCTAGGATTACTCAATTGCAAAGTAAACAATTCCATCGTATTTTGAAGAAGTAACAGGGTTTTATAAAAGCTGCAAAAATATATTGCGTTATATATATATTAGCAGCAGGTATATATATATACATATATAGCAGCATTTAAACAGCAGCGTTATATATATATAGCATATATATATATATAAGCAAGGTTATCATCGTATTTGTATTGTATATACTACGGTAAATATTGTGTCTGGTGTGTATATGTGTTCTTTGTGTGCATGTGTGTGTCTTTGAACTAAGCTGGGCCAGAAGTAATGACAAAGTTATACTAATTGAGACAATTAGTTAGACTAGGTTCATATGAACCGTGAATCTACTTGTGTAGAATGTGGAGAAAGTCAATTTTGTAGATCAGATACGTGTTTTTTGCAGAAGTGAATGATGGCCCCGGCATAAAATTTTTTTCACTAAATAAAAAACACCAATTTTGATGCTAATTTACCTCAGCACCAATTTTTTTTTTTTTGGTCATTTACTACACTACCTGCTACCATAATTCTCTCTCTCATACATACTCAATACACACTAATATAATACACACACACACAACTTTGCACACCAACAATCAGCAGCAGCAGCTGCAGCAGCGGCAGCAGCAGAAGCTGGCAGCAGGCAGCAGCAGCAGCAGCGGCAAGGAACAGATGACGTTGGCAGCAGCAGCAGCAGCAGCATATATTATCATCATCATCATCATCATCATCATCATCATCATCATCATCATCATCATCACATCATCATCATCATAATAATCATCATCACACACCATCAACTTCATCCACCTTCTTTCCCCAGACTGGGGATAAGGTGCGTCACATGAATTGGAAACATAAAAGTAATAGAAGAGTTTAACGCAAGTAGAAAAAAAAAAGCTTTACCGCCCCCTTTAAATTCTTAAGTGAGAACTCGTCGCAGTCAGGAAAATCCACCCCTAGGTCTTCACGGGACTGCGTCTGGCTCACCAGACATTCGGTCTCTGTACTTTCAGAGTGGGCCCAGATGGGCTACAACTATAGCCCCTTTATAAAAATCCCACCATCTTCACCCCATGCTCTATGAGTTAAATTATTGGGAAT
This sequence comes from Trachelipus rathkii, assembly GCA_015478945.1. NCBI lineage: Eukaryota > Metazoa > Arthropoda > Malacostraca > Isopoda > Trachelipodidae > Trachelipus > Trachelipus rathkii. The sequence continues at coordinate 22,360 of JABUQX010116534.1, read as the reverse complement.
TTTTCTACCAACTTTAAAAAAATTTCAAAAATGTATTTAATAGTAATTAAAGGCTGGGTTACAGGCACTTTTAGGATCACCAGTGTACTATATCCAGTATTATAAAATATTGGTTTTAATATCTTTATTTAACTTGTAAAGCTAGAACTCATTTTGAGGAAAAAGTTATTATGAGAAAGATTGTCATAAACAAAGCATCTATGAAAGTTATGTGTATTTAAGTATGTACGGTAAGATTGCCTACATCTTATAAGATCATACATAACTATTTTTATTCTTTTTCATGTTATTTCAAATTGAGACAACCAATAAGAGAGTACTTTCTCCAACTGGCTAAATCTGATGTTGAAGTAGGGGAGACAGTTCCTGCCACGATATCGAGCAGAGAGGGTCGCCAAGGGTCTTCGCCCTTAGGCAACCCATTTTATATAATTTATATTTTTAATTAAAGGAGTTAATAATCAATTAATGTCTCTATAACAAGATCGCTTGTACGTTTCATATTTGATACTCTGTATTGATCATAAGTGAATGTAATAAGATAAAAAAATTTACTAGAGAATGGTGAAAAAATTTTTATCTGGGTTCAATCGAAGTCATTTGAAACTATATAAATGAGCTATCGATTTTTTTAAAACTTACATAATATTGGAATCGAATAATAACGAAAATTTATTTGAGCATTGCCCATGGCATATCCATATTTCGTGATATAACATAAAAATTATCTATTTCTGATCTGCGATCAAAGCAATAACAAGAAGGGATATTAATAAAGAAATATTATCAAACATCTTTAATACACCTTTGATCTTTATATTATTAATTGTATTCGGGAAGTGAGTGATTGAATTAATCAATGACCTCACTACTTGAATATATAATATATATATACTACTATATACCTATATATATATAGTTATATATATATATATAATATATATATTATATATACTATATTATATATATACTACATATATATCTTATTTATATAGTAAATATATATAATCATATATTATATAATATATTTATACTATTATATATATATATTATATATATACATATAATAAAAAAGGGTATGCCAAAATTTACCATTATCTATTAACGTACCGGCAAGCCAGGCCTATGCCAGTACAAATCTCCTTCAAAAATCGTGACGTCATAGAGGAACGGGTCGGCGTTTTCTATTGCCAAGGCTTGTTCAATGGGGCTAACGGGTATCTAAAAATATGTAGATTGTATTCGTGTACGTGTGTACTAATATTTACAGTATTGTTTAGCTATTACTTAATATATACATAGTACAATAGTACAGACGAAGTGAATATTTTAAGGAGTTATACTATAAATGAACGTTTTTGTTTTATTATAGCTTCATGAATTTTCATATTTGCGACTCCTTCCCAAGGTCTGGAGTTTACATAAACTAAACCAGTAGTTTTCTTTCATGAAATTCAAATCAACTGACTAAGTTACTTAATAGTTATTTTTGTCTTAAAACAAAATTCTACTACTGACTTAAGGTTTATTTTTAAAAAGCCAAAATAATATTATTTTATAACTTATTTATTTGAGAAACTGCGTTAAAGCATACTAGCTTCACAATTTTAACTAGGCCAGCGTCAGTTTGTTTTGATACAATTAGTCAAGATTTAATAAAAATTTTATTATTTCTGAGTATTAATTTCCCCCCTAAGTTTCTTTTTAACGACTGACCCTTTACTTTTTTATATATATATATTATATAGTAGATACTATATATATTATACTATAAATTACTATTATATTTGTAATATATATATATATATAATAATATATATACTAGTATATATATATATATATACATATATACTATATATATATATATATATAAAATATTTATTATATATAATATAATAATAATTAATATATATATATGATTATATATAGTATATATATATATATATATATAATAGAATATATATATATTATATATATATAGTATATATATAATATATATAGTATATAATATATCTAATATATATATATATATGTATATATTATATATTATATATATATATGAAATATATAGACTATAATATATACTCTAATATATATAAGGTAAATCCGGTTGTATCATAGTGACTGAAACGGAATAAATGTGAAGCAAAATATCTTTATTACTTTGATTCTTTTCTATATATTTAGATTGTTATCTCATTTTATTTGATTACTTTATATTTTCCAAAACATATAAAATCCACTATGTAGACATTTAATGTAGTATGATTAAGTGTAAAAATTTTGATATAACTTATTTACAAATAAATTTGAAATAAGAAATAAATAAATATTTACATGAATAAATTTTTAATTTAATGTTCTCCGATTTCATTATTAATTTTGTGTTAATTTATAGTATATATAAATGTCACAGGCCTGGCATCGTCTACAGACTTTTCTGTAGATTTCCTTCTAACTCGGACAACGTTGTTTAAACTTTTACGATTATTCTCGCTGCCCGGAGAAGGTGAAGTAGGGTTTTTTTCAAAAGTCTGCACAAACCTATAGATAAGGTTAAATTTTGGGGTTATGCTCATCTTGATATAATAAAACAGTAATAAAGTTATTAATTTTTAGAAATATTTTCCGCAAAAAATTTTCAAGTGTGAATCACTTGCAACATTAAGGAAACATCATAGAGTATACTTTGACTTATCCAATTTGGTGGGTTTTGTTACAGTAGTTATTAAAGTTAAACTCATATTATGACTGACAAATTTTATTAAAGATTGTGTAATGTGGTGAGCATATATCTTAACTATAGTTTGATCTTTTATTAGTAGGCTAGATGTATATTATGTAAGTTATTGACAAGCTTTAGGGTGCTGTGTAGGTTTAACATGAGTGAGCATATGTGGGTGTTTGGTCTATTTTACTCTTAGTTGATTGGATAGTCCTTAATGGCCCATGTAGTTTTCTACTGTCTCTATACTTTCAAATATTCAAATATATAAATATTTTCTGATTTTCAAAATTTTCATTTCCATTTTTTCAATTAAAAGAGAAATGAAATTGATGATACCCCTAACTCATAAATAGTAGTTAATTTTTTCTATTCCTTATTATATATAGTAAATATAGAACTTTATTTTTGGGAAGGTAAAGAAATTTGCCTCTCCTCTTTGGTCAAACCACCGCATGTATGGTGACCGAGACCGCACATACTCGGGACGCCTCTACGACTCGAGCTATCTTCTGTTCCCCTAAAAGTTAGTTTCAAGAAACAGCTTCAAACTGACAGAGCCCCTTCAAGTCAGTATCAACAGGTCTTCTCACACAACTGTTCCTTCCTTCTTTCTGTAAGATTATATATGTAAATACTGCAATTAACTTGTCAGTTTAAATTTGTATTAGTTAAATTAAAGTAAACTATTGGTGTGTAAGGTAAAGGAAAATTGCCTACTATAGATATATTATATTATTATCTATATATATATATTATACTATAATATATTCAATATATATATAATACTATATATAGATATATATTATATATATATATTATATATATCTATAGGAGAGAGAGAGAGAGGGAGAGAGAAAGAGAAAGAGAGAGAGAAAAGAAAGAAATTTTTTAAATTTATTTATATATATAGTTATTAATATATTATATTTATATTATATATATACTAATTATATATTGCTCATATAAGAGTACTATATACTATATATATAATATATATATATATATAGTATGATATATATTATATATTATATTATATATATATATATATATTTAAAATATAATATATTATAATAATTATATATATATATATATAGAGTTATATATATATATATATATATATATTTATATAATATATATATAATATATATATATATCACTATATACGTATATATATACTATTAACTATTCTATATATATATATTCATATATATCATAATATATAGTATATATACTTATATACTATATATATATATAATATATATTATATATTATATATACTATATATAGTTATATATATATAGTATATATATATATATATATATATTATCTATAGGTATATAATATATGATCTACTGAATACTATACGATATAATATATATATATACTATTTAAAATATATATATATACCATATATACCTATATTTTAAACTTACTAATATATATATATGATATATGACTAATATATATATATATATATTATATATATATATATATGATATATATAATATATATCATTATATATATACTATATAATAAATATATACTTACGTATATAATAATATAGTATATATTATATAGTTAATATGATTTGATTATATACATAGTTATATATATATATATATATATATATAATTATGTGATAATATATATATTATATAGTCATTCTATAATACTTTACTTTAATATAATAAATATAATATATATATATATATTATAATATTTAAAAATATATATATAATATAGTTAGTATATATAATATATTATTATAATATACTTACATATATATTTTATATAAACGATGGTAATACTATATATATATATAATATAGTATATATATATATAATTATATATATATAATCGCGGCTATATATATATATAATTCTACTTACTATTATAATATATATATATATATATATACAATAGAATATATAGTATACTATATAAATATATAGTATTATATATATATATTACTATTATATATATATATATATATATATATATATATTAATATAACTTATATAATACTACTTAGTATATCTATACGTATATAACTAACTCATAGTATATATATACGAATAGTATAATATATATTGTCATACTATAATTTTACAGTATAGCAATATATATATATATATATATATATAATAATATATGTATATATATATTAATTATATATATTATTATATATATAGTATATATATATATATTATATACTAATACTATTATTATATAAATAAAACTATACTTATAAATAGTATATATATATATATATATATATATATATATATAGTATATATATACGTATAGTTCTTACTATATATATTATATATATAGTATAATATATATATATAAAATATATATAGCTATTTATATATACGTTATATAAATTAATATAAACACTAATATATATTATATATATATTAATTTATTATAATATATATATAGTAGTATATTATAATAAATATAATATATATATTAATACTATAATATCATTAAAATAGTATATATTATATATAATATATATAATATCAGAATATATGATATATTATATATATAATATATATATATTATTATATATAATACTATACGCATAAATATATATATATATTTTATAGTATATGATATATATACATATATAATATATATACTGATACTATATACTATATACATGTCATATATATATATATATATACTATATATAATATATTATATATTATACTTGTAAAAGTTATATTTCTCCAATAGAAAAAATCTCAATAAAACATTGGAATGATTATATAAAAAAACCTATTATTCAAAATAAATTCTTCTTAACATTTTGCACTCTCTCATCTGACGCATAGAACGAGTTCTATTGCATCCTTCTGCTTACTGAAATTGCTTTTTTATTACCTTCATTGGCATTTTCTAAGTTTTATCGCTCGTAAAACAGAGTCAAAGATTTCGTAAGATCCTTATGATTCACGATTTCTTAAATCGGGAAATAAATCCAATTCATAATCAAATAAAGTCCTTTTAGGATTACATCCCAATCTGGATTTACTCTGATTTTATCCAATTTATTCTGGAATATCCACTCGATGATGTAAAAGAGAGATAGGAAAAAGAGAGAAAATTGTGGAGATGAGAGGGAAGCATTTTAGGAGAGAACGAGAGGTTAGAGTTAGGGTACTTCGAGGACCATGGGGGAGCAATCTGTTGACTCAAGGGTCTGGATCTCATAGGAAATCTCGGCTTCTTTCGGGCTCATCACTTGCGTTAAATACAGCTCAAATATAGGCTTTAGGCATGAGTGTTAGGGGACTCCGAAAAATTTACATAGTAATGTTTCTTGATTATGTCGAAAATATAACAACTGGAATAGTTATATTTAAATATTATATATAAGTATTACTATTATATATATACATATATATAATTATAATATATATATATTATATAACATATATTTTCATAATATTAATATATACTATATAGCCTATATACTATATTATTATATAACTATATATATAATATCTTAATATACTATTATATTATATATAGACTAGCTTAGTATATATATTTATACCTATAACTTGTATATATCAATAATATATATATAGTTATATAATCATATACTATATATTTTTAATACTATATAGTTATATAGCTTATATTATATATCTATTATATATATATTGTTCTTTCCCTTTTCTTTTACAATTTTGTAAAAATAAATAAAAACAAAAGACAGTCCAGTGGCGGTTATCGTTATTGCTATAGTCTGGTAGACTCATGAGATGCAATGCGAAGAACTCTCACTTCACATTTCCAGCTACTAACCTTACCAAACAGGTCAACTCATAATGTTAATTATGAATAATAATAATAATATAATAATAATAATCACTAATATATAATAAAATCAATAATAATAATGAAGTAATATAATAATAATAAAATAATAATAATAAAATTATTAATTAATAATATAAGTATAATATATAATAATAATATAATAATAATAATAATAGATTAATAATATGGAAGACATCTAATCAGAAAGTATATTTTAACCTTTGTGTTAATTACAATGGAAGTAATGGTACATCTTTAATGATAATTATATAGTTGATGATTTTTGATTTTGAATATATTGAAATATATTAATATATAATTACTATTATAATTGATACTTTTATTTTTTTAAATACAATAATCACAGGTACTGATTAAAAGTTTTATTGTTGGATATAATTTATGAATTTAAATATTTCGTTTATATTTGACTATTTTTTTCTATTATTATTGCTAATAAATTATTAATTAATATGTTAATTGATTATGTTCATTATTTTAAAGTTCATTTATTTTTACCATTTTCTTTTTTTTTTATTGTAAGTGCTGTATTGCTTTTTTAAACATTGGAATTTGATTAAGGATGAATAAAAGAAATAAAGAGATCCCAGCGTTCTATTTCTATCCCACGTCGGATTTTGATGGGGACAGTACCAGTGTCTCGGGATATCCCTGGTCAAAATTCCGACACTGGCTACGCTTGCTGAAGGATGTTGTAATGCAGTAATACATACGTAACACATAACTCTTTGCCATTATGTATTGTGAAGCAATGGCGGCATTTGTCAGTGTTATTTCACCTGCATTTTCTTATGTTTATCGGTTGTTATTCATTGCAATGGCTTCATCGAATAGAATAATTGTACAATAGTTTATAATTCCATGCGTAAACTACAGCCAATAAAAAACTTAGTTTTCGGAACTTAACTTTTGAAATGAGTTTTGATTGGTCGTCGCTTGCAAGGTCTGCTAGTAAAATAATTATATATTATTATCTATTATTATTATTATATATTAGTATTATTATTATCTATTATATCATTATATTATATTTAAGTGTTATAAGGTAACTGCGCATTATATGTAAATGTGTATGAAATGTAGATGAAGGTATATATACTTGATCGCACAACGGATAAATTTGTTTGATTTCATATTTCATTTTTAATAGCAAAATAAATTACTCGAGGCGACAGAGATTCGATATTTTTCGTATCAACTTCGATTTTTCGTTCCTGCTGGAAGCCTTGCGAATATATATTGCTCTTACTTAAAATAACTAATAAATGGAATACATCATTGTCTATTTATTATGTTAAGATGATGATCTGGAGGTCTAAGCCGTGGAAACTCATGACGAAAGTTTTATATAAATAGGAAGTTAGAATATTATAGCTTTTTGCTTTATCTGCCGTCAATCAAAGTGCTTTACAGTTGGTACCGCTTGTGCTCTCAAGGCGAATGTTCTGATCGATGTTATTATTATTATTTTAGTTGCTGCATATTCTTGTAAATCGTGGGAGGTGTTTTTATTTGTATCCCTATTTATTAATTAATTGTGTTAATGTTTTTTAAATGCAAAAAGGTGTATAGTTTTCCATGTGGAAATCTGGTGGCTTAGTTTTTTTTGGTAAAGCCAGTAATGGTGTTAAAGTTATGTGTTTTAAATGTAAGTTATGTTTATTCGTGTACAGAATTAATTTTTGCTTTACCGTTATATGAGTGTCGTCTGTCACAGTTTGCTAATGCATAATATCTGCAGTGTTTGCCATAGTCACTAGCAGGGTAAGAGTCTATTACTTGATGCTGTTCATTATCCTTCATGAACATCGGTAAAGATTTCTTTTGTGTAATAAACTAAAATATTTCTTAAGCAATTTAAAGTTGCAAATATTTTAATACGAATATTTCATGCTTGTCATATTGTATTTATTTTAAATAATAATTTGTTATTATGACTATTTGGCAACTCTTTGCTTTAAGACAAACAGCTGATCCTGTCCAGACTGTAAATTGCATTCATTTGTTCACACAGAAAAATCGACATACTCAATAGTTGCCTAAATCTTTTAAATTTTCAAGTTAATAGTTTAAATCGTTGGTAAAGTCATTTTGTCTACATATTATTTTCTTAATATACTTTACCCATTCATATATATATCATTGAACATATGTCTGTATGTATGATTATATATACCTATATATAATGTATGGGCAAAGATTTATATGAATATTTTGGTAATTTTTATGTTGATAATTTCATTTATTTTCTTTTGAGCTTATATATTCATAATTTATTTATAGTATAGTATATATATACTTGTGTAGTGTTTGGTTCATTACTATAGCGGTGCGATAATGCAGATATCTAAAGAATCTGGTTATTATATATTTCATGATATATAAAACTTGTAGTTTGTTGTTAGTAGTACTATAGTATATATCATTAATTGTATAGCTAGTACCTTGAAGGTTCTATAGTTGCGTGCATATATATGCAGATATGCTGAACAATATCTGGTTATATATATCATGGAAGTATAAAATACCTAATTGGAAATCCAGTACGTTATTCATTTTTGTTTCATCTAAATACCTTCTAAAATTTTCCCAGTGTTTCTTCAATATTTCCAACGTGTTTCCTTCTATTATTTAGCATCAATAGTATTGTCTCAAGTCTCAAAAGGCTTTATATTTTAATGCTCTAGAGATTGACCACAAGTTGAGTTCATTCATTGATACGTACTATCTGATTTGTTTCATATAAGATAAAAGAACTCGGGTCAATACCTTTAATTTACTACCTTTTGAAGCAGTCTTCAACGTATGAGAAGTAGGTTTGAGATAAGAATAGCTTTGGGTGCAACAGTTGGCACAGGGCCGGTAGCCCCAGCTTTAATTAGGGCAAGGACTTGGGAATTACTGTTATGATTATAGGAGAATAAATTTGGTGTAATGATGACTGCACGGCCGGCCAGATTTACAGCTCGAAGTAAGATGACAATAGAGATCCACGCTGCCGCGACTTGGGCGGCTCGATCGTCCCGAGCGTCCTCGGCTCAGAGGATGTCTAGCTACCTATATTGACCGTCATCTCCAAGCTGTCGCTGCGCAACGCGTAACTCCTTAAGCGCCTTGGGAAAAATTTCCGTGATAATGAGAAGAAACAACGAATTCTCGACTACTTATTTTCTACTTATCTGTACTTCTAATCTATTTTATTAGCAGTAATGTATCAACAAATATTCTCTCAGTAAATATATGACAGACTTTTAAGAACTTAACATTCAAAGGTGATATCTAACTTATGATGCTCTATTATCCAATTTCACCCTTATATAATTAATGGAATGTCCTGTTCCGGAATACTATTAAGTATGATGATCATATATAGTATATCGGTCTACTAGGTAATCTTAGTAAAAATTATGTTAGTCTGTCCAGGAAAATTATTTATATAATATTAATCATTCAGCTATTTTAACTCTGTATCAAGTGATATATGCTACTAGTCTGGCTAGCAGAATTATGTTATATCATGAAATATAACATTATCCATAAAGTAGGTACAATTTCTAGTTATTATGGTATTAACACCTGTTAATATTGTAGCCCAAATCTTATGTGGGTATTTATCGGTTCTCCAACTCAGTATTTTGCCTCTTCTCGTGATCTGTTCTGTATATTATTAATTGATATTATTATTGATTATTTATGGTTATTTGTGTTTTTAACGCGTCAAGATATATCTATTTTATATATGCTTCATATAATATATACTATACATCTGAAACCATTTCAGGGATTTACATTTCCTCGCGAAGCGTCAGGGTACTGATGGAGGGGATTAACAAAGGACAACTAGGCAGCTCTATTTCCGCGGGGGACGTCCAGCGATACTAGAAGTACAGGAGCCCGGTTTGAAATAAAGAAGACCACTGTAAATTTTCGGTATTTTTATATTAACCTATAAAGGATAAATATAAAAATAAGATATATAGTTTAGTGATGTGTGGTAATTGAGTGCTGTAGATAAGGCATGTAGTGCGTGCGGCCAAACGCTCTCGGTCCCCGGAGCAAAAGTGCCCTCAAAAAATCACAATCTCCTGTGGAGTCTGAGAATAACACTAGACAGAATACACTCCGGGTAAATAATGAATTCGACAGGTTGATTATTATCCTGTTAACTAGAATATATATGAGTAATATATAACAGGCTAGTTCACTATCTCTTATAAAACTTTGCGAAGCTAATTTCGTTCAAATTAAAACTGATAAATAAAATTGTTCAAAGTTATACTACAATATTTTATAAGGCCTTAACACAGTGTGTAAGACGGGTGTCTCCAAAAAAAAATCTATTATATAACAATTATATTTTTACATATTATTTGTTTATTATTAATTAGGATAGTACATAACTTACAGAGTAATCCATATGCTATATATATATATTATATAACTAATGTCAGAGGGATAAACTTTACTAAAATACATATTGAAATTACGTTATATATACATTTTTTAATATATATTTCGTTCTCTGGAGTTCAATTACACTTAATGAATTAATTAAGTCCTATATATTTAAATAGATAGTATTTACTAATATATTAATTATTAATATATATATTACTAGTAATATATAATATATATATATATTATTATATTACTATATATAGTATATATATACTACATTAAGTTAATTTTTGTACTCATTAGAAGTTTTGATCATTAGAATATGCTGATCCATTAAGTTCTGAAAAATTTGAGGGAATAGAGAAAATATTGAATCGAAAAATTTGGAGATTTGGAAAGAAAGTATCATACTGTTATTAAGAGCTACGAGATTGTGGTTTGATTCGTCATCTATACAATACAAAGTGTAATACAATACATATGGCCTTACATCTGTTTAGCTGCCCTGCTATATGGAGTTATGTATTGGAGTCGTGGAAGGTTAGAGTGTTGAGTTGAAGGAAATCACTGCCTTACTAAAAGATAGAATACATGCAAAGATCTGATATTTATATTAGTAATAGAGAAAGAAGATAGCACGTACTGCGTTTGGAGTAGAGCAAGAAGAGTTTGCTCGTGGCACAGCTTTAAGAGGAGAAGAATGTTTAGCCCGCCTTGAGGGTCAGAAAGGTAGCGAAGGGAGGAAAAGCTAAGCTTGAGTCGAAGGGCAAAGGGTGAGATAAGCATAACTGTGAAGCTTTGATAGACGGGAGTTTATGAGGAAATGCAAATATTTATGAAGCTGTAGACTTCAGAGAGTTTAAGTAGAAGGCGCTCGAAAGCACATGCTCTCTCAGATTTTGTAAGAGGCTGGATGCTGAGGAGAAAAGCTTGAACTTTTTCAATGTGCAATTGGTGCTTGCTGACGCAAGCAATCAGAGCTCGGTCGCATGGATTAGATGCCTTAAATAGGATACTTCCCATTATGCTAGTCAGTGACATTCCAAACTGGAAAACATTTCCTTTGATATTATCGACGAAGCGATGAATGAATAAAATGAAAGGAATACTCTTCTAATGTTTTGAAAATACCTCACGCGAGGGCGAACATGACGGATTCCCTCGCAGGATAGGAAAAGCGAAGACGAACCTATTCGGTTTTCTAACATAAGCAAGCGTGGTCAGTTGATCATTATAAATATGTGTATGGACTTGTTGACGAATCTAAAGAACTACGTATTGCTTTGATAACAAAATGCTTATTGGAGAGGTACGGGCTCACGGAAAGTGGGTATTGTACAAAGTATAAAAATATAACTCCGACGGAAGATGATAATTCCGAGAGTCTTATCGTACAGAGAAGTGTAGAGAAAGCTCTAGAACTAAGTGTAGTTAATCAGTCAAGCTGAATGGATTGCATGCAAACTGACACCTGAATGATATTATTGAATTTTTCCTCGGTGTACAGCATTCCAAAGATATGAGGCTTCTCCAGTAGCAGATAGTCGCAAAATTACTTTAGGGAGTGCGAAAAGAAATGCACCAGGGGAAGATTTACATTAATCTAGTTACTGAAGAGACTCCATAGGAAGCGCATCTGTTTGAGTATTACACAGCAATAGATTACGTGCCGGAGAATCCAAGAAGTCACCGGTTGAAAAGACGCTACAATGCGTAAATAGAATTAAACATATTAATAGATTTTATAATAGGGAATCTGTAATCCTTGGATTGGTTTACTTCCTCCAACACGATAATCAAAGGATAATATTAGACGCAAATCAACAGAGCACCGCGATGCGAACTAATATTGCATGAGCAGATGAGTAGATCAGATGTGAGAGAGAGTGGCGACAGCACAGAAAATGAATTACGCTCTCTCTCTCTCCCAAAGTTAAAATCGTTCAAATTTTTTAGAACTCCCACGTGTTACTATGTGTTCAAGGAGAAGGGCATTACTCGAGGGATTGTCGACCCCCTCCTTATTTCAACAATAGTAGTAAGGGACAGAATAACTCAGGGAAGAAAAAAGGAAGAAACGAGGAGCACGGGTGCCTCCGGAGTCTCTGGTAACGGCAGTGAAGCCCTATGGGGGTCTTGGTGAAACAGAGCATACCTTGAAGAACAAATTTGGGAATGGTGTGAAAAGAGAGGGTGAAATTTTTTAATACTCGCGAAAACCGGTTCGGCAGAGCAATCAGTGCCACTCACTAAAGCGTGGAAGGATCGGTATGGGCACTCTCGACACAGGACTAATGTTAAAGTTCAATAGACTCCGTGACATATATATAGAATCAATAAGGTGGAGAGATATATAACATGTAAATAGGTAGTGTTGTGGTGATAGACGAAGAGAATGTAGTGTGAGCTCTCCCGAAGACTGTTTATGTAATGGAACATCCAACAACCTTATGGAAGATCACTCGTGGTCTTGTGCGGTCTTTAAAACGCAGGTACTGTAATCGAAGCTTCCACTTGCAAAACTATTGATGTGATTACCCCCTTATTACGTATGGAGCCGGCTCGGTATTGCCAGAGTTGTGCTATGATTTTGGTAATCGGAATTCAGGCGGCATTGCCCCTTAAGTCAAGTCCTGAATTCTCTTTGGGAGTCGGACTATGAGTCGGAGGGGCCTCGTAATGTTGAAAGCAAGTAACACCGGGCCTCCGGCGCGTGACATTAGTAGGCGGCTTGCTGTCCCATACGGCTGTGGAACAGCGGACTAGGGGCGCTAATAAGATGGATATATCCTGAACGCGCAAACAGAGGGAACTAATTCAAAACCAATTTCATTAAAATGTTTATCCACAGAATAGATACGGATGATTCAAAAGATATAAAAAAAAATTACGGCCAATATTGCGCAAAGAACTATTCGGAAACCTGAGGTGATGTGTGAGGCTGATTTTGTTATAGTGTGCAAACCTGCTCCAGTACCCACAATTTATTCTCGAAACAATCTCTCTAAGTGCACGAGATAGTGGGTCGCGTCGTTGCCAACCACTGTGAACGCTATCATGGGAGTGCCGAGTAGTAATATAGACTAAGAAGACAGAGCTGAGATTTACGTACTCCACAATATAAAAAAATACTGTTGATACACATGAATGATTAACGCAAATCAGAAAGATGTATTAAGGAAATGTGTAGAGAGGAAAAAACCCCCAAGGACATGTAATTTAATATGAATGTGTGAGGAAAATCCGTACACTCTCAAGTGCATAGATTTACGATGCTTACTGGAAGAATACGAATCTTGGTTACGAGAGCCTATGGACCAATCTGATTTAATGCATGATACATCGACTTGTTGTAGAATGTTAATCACGAATATGTAGCTGAGATGGTGATCACAGGACAAGATCACATCGCAAAGGTTATTTTGGAGAATAAGACTTGTGTCTCTGTAGCTGTGGGTTGTAAGGGGAATATTTCATTACCAATGTAGGTTGATGAAAGTTCATAAGAATTGCTTATAGATCTCGGGAACTTTTTAGTAAGTTATGAACATGTAGTGATTTGACGGTACACCTCTGCATGAGGGTTTATAGGAGTTCATAGTGGTGAAAAAGAGTAGAAATGATAGCACATTCTAGATTTATGTTAGTTAAGGAATTGGTGTGATGTGTTGTCTCATAAAGAATGTAGAGATACCTCATTAGGAAAGGGATTATACTCGTGTAGTTATCTCCTCTGGATAATCAGAATACAGAAGTGAAAGTTTATTATGAGCCAATGATGGCAATTAACACGTTGAAAGTCTATCAACTCGCGCAAATAACGCCAGCGATTGGTGCGGCTGGGCAGAGAATAATGTACATAGTTGCAATTGTAATATACATACTCAGCACGTCTTCTGGACCAGATAAAAATGATATATAATATACAGAGAACATTGAACTATTAGACAATGTATTAAAATTGGCCTAGACTCATTAGTCGCCGACTATATATGGGCCCGAGGGGCAGAGATTTGCCCTCATCAAGTGGATCTCCAGCTTAACAAAGAGTACTTTACCTCTGCGTCGCACCCTATCGGAACACAATGGATCGCCCATAACTTAGTTAGGCAACCCTTCCTCAAGAGAGTGGTGGCGTCCATTCGACCTATCGGGGCAATTTCAGTGCCCATGCCATACGCACCTACTCTTCAGAAGACAACTCCGGCCCTAATGTAATTGTCGGACACTTCCGTGGGATGCGATGCGCTACGCCGGCCATTATGGCCCCTCGAAGCCCATTGCCCATGCCTCTGTACTGCCCCATTAACAAGAAGCATCAAGTCCAGGAAGGTGATACTCGCTCTAGGCTTCTCTCTTCCAATTTCGCCGAGGATTTGCGGCTCGACCAAAATAGGACAATCCTCAGTTGGATTAACTGGTAGGACAGATTACATCTGATTTAAGATGAGATGGACCTGTCACGAAGATGGCCCTGATATGCACTCAAGCACGAATGGCTTTGTCTACGGCTTTACTCCGTAGGCTCGAAGCCAAGTGCGTTACAGAACGTCAAGGGTCTTCAACGGAACTGTGCTTAAGAGGGATGCTCAGAGAATGTTGCAGTGCAACAGTGCGAGTAAGCAGATGAGCACCATAGCGGTTACTATGTTGAAGGCCCAAGTTCTCCAATAATAAGATGTTCCGCATATCAGGCGTGCGTGGACTAGCCCTGCACAGGGACCTCCTACCAGTGGGTTTCCTTTTTTCCCCCCCCATTCGAACTCCTGTTATAGTAGGGACTTGCTGAGAGGAATCCAATGGCAAATTCTACATGAAATTTGGGCGGGGTAGACATTGACCCTGAAGAGACAAAGTCAAACATATAAATATGTTTTCGACTTGCAGGAAAGATTAAATGAAACTCTGAAGTTGGCCAGAGAGAATTTAGCGAAACCCAAATTTCTCGGAAGATTGGTACTATGCTACACATAAGGAGAGATGCAAAGGGGCTAAGAAAGTGGAAGTAGGAGATTCAGCTCCTTGTTCTGTTTTACACGACACTCGAGCAGACAAGATGATATAAAGGAGTGCTATGATCATGGGCGGGCCACATAGGGTGGTAGATTCTGTACGTGTAAGCGAGCAATTACAAGATCAAAGGTAGATTGAATAGCTCCTGTGATTTAATGACCTTATCACATCAATAAGTCTGGGCTGAAAAAGTACCAATTGTGAAGAGGAGGACAAATGAAAGAAGCTAAAGAAAGATAGTGGTTGGTCAAAACATCTCGGGCGAAATATAGGTGCCCGTCCAGCGAGTGTTAATTTACACTGAAATGAAGAGACAATTAAGACCATCTGTCTAGTGTGAGATGTGCTTAGACCCACCACAAGTGCGTACGAAAGAGATGGATTTGTCTAATCTACCAAATATTTCAGCTCACTCAGTATCATATAACTCGATTTGATTATTCTTTGATATAGAGTGTGAAGGATATTAAGGAATACTTTAGTATAAAACTAGTTTGAGGTGCCAATTTTCTCACTGATAGTATGACTTGGAATCATCCTGATCTAAAAAATTCATTAAATTTATCTCCAATTGATTCATTGAAACTTATCCGAACTGATTACTACGTCTCCAATCTCAGGCGATAAGCCGTACATTAACATAATCTCCATTTACGAGACGACGGATCGGAGCTTCAAAATGAGGAGAACAATAGATAAAGTTGATCATTAGAAATATGGGTGCATCACTCGTTCTCACCTCCACGTACACCCTGTATTTCTAGTCAGCCTGTCTGTAAGTTGCAGAATAAAAGGACGGGAGTAAGAGAGTGTGTTACGGTACTTAACAGGGGCTTACTGATAACTAGATTAGTTTAACTTGGATCTTTTGATCTACTGAGCCCATGACAACAACTTCATAGACTTCATTTACTCCAAAATTTGGACGTAATAAGACCGAATGAATTTTTTATCTAAGTATCAAAACTGATCACTATTAGGCCAGAAGGTTATTGGACATAGATAAAAATAATGAGCCTTAGAGCAAGACTGACCTACCAAGATACTCAGGTTTATTTCAACCTCGAGAGGACCGCTATTATTTCATTTTAATACTTCAAGCTATGCCATTATTCTCGGTTAAATGGTTTAATGGGCCTAGTATGAGTCCTACTTACGCTTTGTAAGATCCGATGTATCAGATAATGAATATCATGGATGGTAATATAATGACGTGGATTTTATATCGACGTATATTATGCGTCCATTCCCAGACCTTGGCGCGCAGCTATGATCACGATAGAGGGGACACGAGTTCATTCAAGAACTTTCAGGAGGAGGGGTTTACCACAGGTACGACGAAGTGTTGAGTTCTGTTTCGTTCGTATGACGTTTGTTATTTTAATTGGGAACCTATACGATTGCCTCATAAAATAGGGCACTAGGGGCTATACCTATGAGGATAATTGTGGTATCTCAAATTATAATGAAAACTCAAGATAGCCAACGCTAAAACCATAAGAAATATACATAAGTGACGGGTCTCTATAGGGTTTAATAAACTGGATAATACCAGGACTTTGTTATAAATAATAAATTTATGCCCACAGATTAGCAGCGCCATATATATTGATCCGATCCTTGATACCAAAGAGATAAAGGAGGATGCAAACAAAAAACGTCCATAGGTATTATGGTAGAGTCACCCATAACATACCTATACAAGGCATATTTGAGTAGAAATTAAAAGAAGCTTTGGAGCTCAAAGCCCTCATATTTGAAGGATGCCAGAGGCTGGAGAAGATACCGTTTCACACTACAAGTGGAGCATTCTTGAGCTACTTCATTGAGGAAGATACTGATTCCGTTCCTACAAAGAAGATTAGGAGAATCCTCTCCATACCGATCGCTTATGGGAGTAATAAAGTATTTGATTCTGTTTGAACACCTAAACAATAAATATTATCTACACTCTGGAGAAAGAAGCTAGATATTTAGCTAAGTTAACGTATTATATATGGGATAGAGATATAAATTTGATAAGCCAATTACCTCTATATTGGAAGTAGAGGTTTTAATCCTAGACAGTCTGAGAGCTCATAGATACCTAACGGCTATTGAGAATATAATAGAGTATTGATGAACCAACAGAATTAATGTAGGTAATTGGATCTTACTATATTTACTAACTGAATTCGGTTTATCTTGATACCACTTAGATAGTTGAGAAAAGATAATGTTATTACATATTATATAGACTACAGACTATCTTAAGCAGTTATCATTAATGCCTCGACAAAAAACACATCTTGGACATTTAATTCAGGAGACGCTATCGAAGAGGATGCTTCATCTTGAATATATATAATATTAAATGTGAGTTCACTAAATATTACTGATCTACGTGTACATAGAGACACATAAAACTTTGTACTAAATTTGCTTCAAAAGGTGGTGATACAAAATTGTAATGCTCAGTTAGTACACAGCGGTAATTACATTTAACTGCCTCATATGTTATGGTAAGCTCTAAATGCCAGCTATAGATTTATATCCTCTTGCGATCGTTACTACAATTTTCGTATAGTGAGGGTACGGGTGTATTCTTTTGGTGCGAAGATAGGGCTCATCAGAAATATTTCTCAAGACATAGTGTTAGTCTATAACTTTTATGCATTGTTGTGATGCGTGTAAAATGCGACACACTAAAAACTTAGTTTCGGATACTTAAGCTGTTTGAATCGTGGAGTTTACTTTGAGATTCTAGGTTCGTCTCGCATTGCATAAGTCGGGTGTCAGTAATAATAATAATATTGATTAATATTATTATTATTATCTCTTAATTTATTATTCATTATATTATGCATATTATTATTATTATTGTTAATTTTCTCGAACGCTCTATAACGGTAACTGGCGGGCCCTTATATGTATAATCGTGTTCATGTTGGTTATTGATTATGTTAGTTTTATATGAGTACACTGTGGGAGCGCTACATGGTATAAATTCGGGTTTGGATTTTTTCAGTTTTCTGGTTTTTCAGAGATAGATAATCGCATTTCTAGCGAACAGGAGTTCTCGGTTTTGTAAGAGATCAGCCAAATTTTCGTCTCCTGGGTGGAGTGTCATAATATTTTGCCTCTGACTTCAAAATAACTTATATCAATGGATCACACCATTGTAGTTATTAGTTTTTAACTCGGACTTATGATTGATATGGACTAAGCGATAAATCTCATGACGACAAAATTATATTCAGTAAATTAAGAGCGTATGTTTCAGTTGAATATTTTCTATATCGTTTTTTGCTTTTATTGTTCGAATCCATCAAAGTGTGCTTACAGTTTGGTAGCGCTTGTGCTCTCAGTCGATCGAATTTATCATGTATATTATTTTTAGTTGTTGTCATTATTTCCTTGTTTAATTTAATTATTTTCTATAGAAGGATATTCTCATTAATTAATAATAAGTGTTTAGTATTTTTATTAAATTGGGCTGAAAAAGGCAGGTGCGACTTATTCTTAGATAGTAATCTCTGTCCAATGTTCGGGAATTCTGGTGCCTTAGTTTTTTTTTGTAAGCCATAATTGTGTGTTTATAGTATGTGTTAAATTGTAAGTTTTTTGTTTTATAATCGAGAGAAGAATAATTTTTTGCGCGTCCTTAACGTTTATCCTCGATGTCGTCTGTTGATCATAGTTCTCAATGCATAATATCTGCGTGTTGACCATATTGTCAACATAGCAGGTAAAAGAGTAGGTCTTTATTGATGTCGTATTATTTTTCTGTAAGACATTGGGTAAGATTCTAATTTGTTCTACTGTTCTCGTGCATATACAGAAAACCTTTAAATGATATGTAACAATTAAAGTTGCAATAATTTTTATATAAGTGGAATAGTCTCTAAAATCATATTTGTATTTATTTTGAAATAATTAATGCTTTAATCATAACTAGTAATTTGGGGCATCTCTTTTTTCCATTTGAAGAATATACATCGCTCATCCTGTTTCCAGCTGTAATGTGATTCATTTATGGTTATTCACACATAGACTAATGAATTGTCTCATATCTCATATAAGTTCTGCCTAAAATCTTATTAATTTTTAGTCTAAAATATTGGCTTTTAATCGTTGGGTTAAAGTTTCAAATTGTCTAATAATATCTTCATAGCTTCAAGTATTACTGTGTAACGCTTCATTCACAATGATTATAAATTCATGTAACTTATGTACTGATATTGTTAATATATGCTATGCTAATATAATAATTAATAATTATATATATAAGTTAATAATAAATATTAATAATAAAGTATTAATATTATTCATATATATATACTCTCTCACCTTACTATTTAATTTATATATATAAGTATTATTATTATAAAGGAATGAAAGAAATATGCATGCTAAGTATTTTTGGTATATAATTATTTAATTTATTTTCTATGTATGATAAAGGACATCTAAGAAATTTATTTTTTACATATAAATATAAGTAATATATGTATATTTTAATTTTATTTAATATATATAGTATATATCTGATAGTGGTAGTTTAGTTTAAAACTTGGTAACTATTAATATATTGATGCCGGTGAGCGGCTTATATTATGGCAGTGAGATATTTCTGAAGTATACTGATATTTCAGATGTATATATAGGTATTTCATGGACTGTATTAAAACTGTGAAGTTGATGTTTAGGTAGGATAGGGTGATTAATTAAGTTATTTTTAGTTGGTACACGCATAGTGTGATTAACACTTAAATATCAATCGCTTTTATGATTTACTCTTATATATATAATACTATATTATGATATATATATATTTTATTAATATACTATATCTGTATGGAAATATATAGATATTTAATATAATATATAATAGCAATAATATCTTAGTTGCCTTTATATGTGTCTTGGTCGAGGTTTTTTGAGTAGCAGTTGATGAAGCTTTCCCGACAATATTAGTTGCAGTAACAGTATAATCACCAGAATCGTCTTCGAAGAGTTCATTAATCACTAAAGTAGATTTATTATGTATTTCATGAAGTATAAAACCTTAATTTTGTAAAGATCTCAGTAACGTGTAATTTCACTCTATTATTATAGTTGCAAACTATAAGCGGAACGTGTAGCTTAGTGTAATGTACTCTCTAAATATTGGTTGAACCCAGTGGGTTTTCCTTTCAGATTATTTCCAAACGCGTAGTTTTCTCATTTATTGTAGTGTTTTAAAGCAAACCCCTAATAATGATTGGTTTCAAGTTCAAAAAGATTTTGGTTTGGATAATTTGTCATAGAGATAGACAACCAAATAGCGATGAGTTCATTTCCATTGTAAGACGTACGTATCTTATTGATTTGTTTTCATATAGATAAATAGACCTATCAGGGTCAAAACCGTTATTTACATCTTGTAATGAAGTCATTTCCAACGTGAGATAAGTATAGAGCTAGAGTTTTTATAGATAGCTTTGTTGCAACCAGTGACAGAGGGTAGTTTGCGATATGTATCGCTCCATGACCATAAAGTTACGCTCTCTAGGATAATGTTACGATATGATATTAGGTTTGAGAATATAAATGCGTTGATATGTTACGGTCATGATATTGGACGTGTCATCGGTGGGGCTATTTGGGCTCTATATAGAGAGAGGATATTGTTTTACAGCTGAAGAGTAAGTTCTATGACAAATAATTGAGTTGATCCTTTAATCCGAATTCACCCCTACAGATGTTATTTGACTGCGAAACTCCCTAATCTCCCCAGACCCTGGTTGTACTCTATTCAACGTACCTACTATAGAACACCTGGTTTTAGTAAGGAGTACGTACGAGGGGTATTCCGCCTACACAAACTACCTAGGGCTAGACTTTCTACTCGCCGAACACAAAGCCTAATCTACTGCTACTCAATCCATTGAGGAAAAGCGGAGGTGCACAGTTTGACGCGTAAAATTAACAGTGTCCAAACTTACAACCCTTGTAATGCTAAGGACAGTTAAGTGGTGGAAATTATCAACTTTAGAAACTACTTTAGTGTAAGTTGAAAAAATATTACATATGAAGAAAATTTACCAAATCTTTACAAAACAGGACATTACCACTAATAGATAAAGACTAAATTAGAAAATTTACATACAGGGAGTATACGTTATGTTCTAATGCGTCAGGATATGCTGTAAATAGTCAACACTGATTACCCGTTATTATTGTTTTCATAATATCACAATTAAATATCACACAACCAAACTAAGAAACGTCGGGTGGTCTTTTTTTGATATAAAAACAGCAAAAATGTTACACTTTTGCCTCCTCAATAGTAGGTAAATCGTCGCTACTTAACACAAAAATTTAGAGAAAGTGTTAAACGTG
>JABUQX010116533.1:17500-20000 GCA_015478945.1 Trachelipus rathkii | reverse complement strand
TTAACGATAATATATTAAACATTTATTTTTGCTCTTTGTGAATCATTTTAAATACACAATTGTATTTTATTTTATTTTAATAATTTAAATAATTTAAATATTAGGAATCAACTTTTTTATTATTCTGAATTTTAATAATTTATTTAGTTTTAATTTGATAATTCTAAAAATTAAAATTACTTAACTTTAATTACAATTTAAATGAAATTTGTATATATTATAAATACTTTTCTCTTCAGTTACTACAATACGTTACTAGCAATAGGTTTTATATTATTTAAATACTTTGACATGTAAAATATACTTGGATATGTTTTTTTATACTACATATTAATTTAATATATTTTTTTCAATATTTTAACACAGAGGAATCATTTTAAATGATTATATTTATTATTATTATTTTTAAATAAAAAGTTTCCTCACGAAGTATATGCCCAATTCTAGGAGGGTGGAAATTCACTAGGTAATTTCTACCTAGGATTCGGACTAGCAATCAAACCCGGGCCCTTGCCATGCGACTCTTTCGCTCAATCGATTGAGCCACGATAACGGCATTTTAAATTATTATTAATTTATATTAATTTTTATTAATATTGTTAATATTATTCCTTTATTAAGATACTTTTTATATATTCAATTTCATTTTTGATTACATTGACATAAAATATATTTTTATAATACTATTCTTGAAATTCTCTTTCAGTAAATAATAGATACTTGATATAATGTTTTTATATTATTCTATTTTCGGTGATAGTTTGTTATATTATATTAATACTTTTCCAGATATATCGATATACAGATATTTATATTTATATTCATCATACATTTACACATAAATAATATTTTTACTATATTATTTAAGATTGGCTGATTGTGTGATATATTTATGATGGAATTCTCGATTTTTAATATTTTCCACATTTTAAAATTTTGTTTGATATTTAATATAAATATTTGAAACTGTACATATTTTTCTCTATACATTTTTATGGTAATCTCAAATACTTTTTCAATATTTTCCTTCATACGATACATTTATATTTTTCCCTTCCTTTTTGTTGTTTTTTATATTTTCTTTCTTTTTTTCCATATTTTATATTTGCATTATTTAATATACTTATATAGAATATTTAAACTTTAACTTATTATTTAGCTTATTACTAGGAACTAGTTATATTTTTAGATTATTTTAAATAATTTTCTATATTTTAATCTTTTCATAGTTTTGGAATTATTTTTCTATTGACTATAGTTCTGCTTTAATATATCTTTATTTTTTCTTTTCACATATTTTATCTATATTATTATATAACACGTTTATTTTTTTAATTGCACCTCCCGCTTTCTCAACACATTTTTCCCTATTGTTTTTAATTTCCACTTGTTTGTTACCAAACAATTATGTCTTTAATATTTATATTTTTATTTTCAAAATATCTTATACTTTATAAATTTCAAGTATTTTTCAACAATTTTATTTCTTTCGTTTTTTTTTTTATTTTTATTTATTTTTTATTTTTTTTTTTTTTTTAAAGCTATTTTTTCCCTATTTCCAGCGAATGAATCACATTTTCCAATTTTTTTTTTATTTTTACAACAATTTTTCCTTACTCTTTAATCTTTTTAAATTTTCTTCCTATTTTCCAACCAAATTTATCTCTATTTTTCTACTATTTTTAAACATCTTTGTTTTCCAAACAAATTCTGTTTTTAACTAATGACGCCTGCTGAAATGAAGTGGGGTAATCTATGTAAGTACTTTCTATTAAATTTACTTTCCATTCTTCTTTATTCAATTTTCTTTTTTTTCTTCAACCTCTTCAAATATAACACCTTTCGATTGCTATTTAATGTTTGAAATTTTTAAACATGTTACCATGTTATTTTACAATTCTCTCTGAAAAACATTTTTGTTTAAATGGAAATTGAAGATATTAATTTGGATTAATTGCTGTGGTAAAAAATATAGGCCGAGAGCAGTGAAGACCTATCCTTATGCTCCAACCATTTAAAGATAAATTAAGATAATCCAGCAATATTATCATCCATGAAATTGGCTTCTGCCCAAATACACTGAAGCAAAGCTGAATGAGAGCAGTGTAGATAGGAAGGAAGATAAATGAAAGGACATGGGGGACGAAAAAATTACAATATATAGGTAAAATAATATTATTTTGAAAAGAACAACCATATGTTTCCATAGCTTTATTTTTTGAACCTTAGGTAAAGCAAGCAAACTTTTCTGTCGGTCTTTCTTTGGAGTGGGTTAAAGTCAATTGGCCAGTGAGCCACAAATCTGGAAAGTTCAAACATAAAGAACGGCAAGGATTTGCATCATGTCATCTACATTGCTTTTACACTGTAATGCCGACGTCATGAATGCAATTCAACACGCAAGCAGCGGCATTGAGATGATCATCTGTTTGAGCAGGCATCAAGAATTTGACGATTGACAAAGTAGTTCAAAGAGAAAAGTATTTTCCTGACAAGAGAC
>JABUQX010116533.1:5000-10000 GCA_015478945.1 Trachelipus rathkii | reverse complement strand
TTTCATAGAGTGGGTTAAAGTCAGTGTTGGCCGAAAATTAAAAAATACAAATCTGGAAAAGTTCAAGAAAAACAAAGAACGGCAAAAGTTGCATCATAATCATCCATTAGCACACACTGTAACCGACGTCATGAATGCAATTCAACACGCAAGCAGCGGCGATGAAGATGATCATCTGTTTGAGCAGGCATCAAGAATTGTTGACAAGTAGTTCAAAGAGAAAAGTATTTTCCCTGACAAAGAGACTACTGTATGGTGGATGGCGCATGAAGAGAGAGTATCCTAATCTTTCACAGTTAGCAAGGACTTGCCATGTATGTCTGACATGATCTGTTGGCAGTGAAAGTTTCTATATAGAGGTGTTGGTGTAATCTATAATGAAAAACCTGATAGATTAGATGCTCGGAGAGAACTGAAAAATTAATAACTTTGAGGTATAACCTTTCCATAGTTTATTTCAACTGTTGAATAGGGTATCAACTGTACCTCAACAAAATAATGACGTAGTTTTCCTTTTTCAAATAGCGGAGGCTGGGGAAAGTGGTTGGTGGGATTCGTGCAAAAATGAGTTTCTTTCAACATCCTGGATACATCGGGAACTGAATGTATTTTAATTATTCAATATTTTATGATGTAAATTTTATAACAGAAGCAAATATTCCACTTATACTTACTATAAAAGGAGATACATTACTGGCAATAAGCAATGTTTGCATTCGCATTCGCATTCGCAAGTATTAAGAAAATTAACTAACGTTCGCATTCGTATTCGCATTCGCATTCGCATTCGCAAGTATTAAGAAAATTAACTAACATTCGTATTCGCATTTGCATTCGCATTCGTGAATATTAAGAAAATTAACTAGCATTCGCATTCGCATTAGCATTCGCATTCGCATTCGCATTCGTATTCGCATTCGCAATCGCAAGTATTAAGAAAATTAACTAACATTCGCATTCGTATTCGCATTCGGGAATTTTAAAAAATAATTATTTGCATAACAATTGCATTGGCGAAAGGTAGAAAATAGATATTCGGTCTATCTTTTGTTTGAACTTTTGAAAAGAAAAAGCAAAAAAAAAAAAAACTATTTAGGCCTTTTTTTCTTGACATAAAATATCTTTTTATAATTTTTTTTTTTTTATCATTACTTCTCTTTTCGTCCCTTTGAATTAAAATTTAACTCATAAATATTTTTTCGCTCCATAAAATATGCAAATCATTTTTTTTTCGAAAATTTTATGCCATTTTAATTTAAATGAAAAAAAAAATTCTTTCTTTCCTTCAAAATTTTCTGAACTTTGTTCTTTCTCTAAAACATTTCCTTTCTTACTCATTAAAATTTGAATAATCTTACTTTTATTTCTTATTTCATTATACTTTATTCCTTATTTCATTATTACTTCTTATTCCTTATTTCATTATTACTTCTTATTCCTTATTTCAGTTACGTAACGGCTACAGAATTTAAAATTATTGCTTCTCTCGCCCCAAGAATTAAAATTTAATTTTTCATTAACCCAAACTTTTTAAACTTTTATCCAACTCAATATTCTAGTATATTAGTATGTAAAACATAACAGCCTTTGCATTTCCATGATTAATGATATATATATATATAATATAAATATAGTATAATATATATTATATATTTGTATTATATATATTATATAATATATATATATATATATAATATTAATATATATATATATATATATATAATATATATATATAATATATATTATATATATTATATATATCTATTATATATATTATATATATAATATATAATTATATATATTATATATATTATATATATATATATAATATAATATATATATATATATATATATATATAATATTATATATATATATTATATATATAACTATATTATATAATATATAATATATATATATATAAATATACTATATATTAATTTATTTATTTACATCTCCATGTACGACCTTCGCCCTGCTAGATTTGCGACTAGCATTCTCTTCCTTCTTGGCCCGAAACTCTTATCTAGAGCACTCAGAAAAAACATTTCTTTTCGCAATGGTTTCTGATGCCAGTTCTGAGTTATGCCAACTCAGTGGAACTAGCATCTTCTTCCATTTGGCCATCGAAACTCTTCTCACAAAAGCTACTCCGAAGATCGGTGTTTCTAGGGGCATAGAGTCCAATGCTGTCCAGGATTCTTCAAGCAAAAAGGTAAAGGACCGGGTTGCTCCCTGTCGCCCAAGAACTATGGGAAGAAAGAAATATATATATTATATATATATATATATATATATTAATAAATATATATATATATATATATTATATATATATATTATAATATATATATATATATATATATACTATATATTATATATATATATATAGTAGATATATATATATATATATAATGTATATATATATATATAATATATATATATTTATAGATATGTATTAATGAAGATCTTATATATATAGTATATTTTATATATTATAATATATATATATATATAATATATTATATTAGATATATATATTATATATATATATATATATATATATATATATATATATATATAAGACCTTTATTAAACCAGGGAGCAATAGAATTTTTTACCTTTGTAAAGTTGGTAAAATTAAAAAAAAAACATTTTATGATCCAAATGAAAAAATCAGAAATTAGAGATTTTATTTATTTTAAATTAAATTTGTGAAGTTGCACAATGAGATGAGATTTTATTTTCATTTTCAAAATTATTTATCTTGTATTAAATTATTTTTTCATAGATATTTATTGTATTAAATAAAACTAAAACGAATACCATAGACTAAATCACGGCAGTGTAGCGTGTATGCATGGTAGAACGATCGCTGAAGCGCTCGCTCCAAATGCGCGCTGCGTTCGATCGGTGCCTTGTAGCAGGCTTACTTGCGCAGCGCGCGAGTAAGTTGTATGTGTACATAATGTAAATATAACTATAGACATTACCGTCCTGTAGATTAAACATTATTAATTTTTTTTATTAAATGGGAATATTGATTTCATCCGTGACTTCGATAATTTTTGAAATGTATAAATTAGCGTCTTCCTTATATAGCTTGCAAATTTCTTTAAAGTTTCTAGGTAATAGCCCAATATATATATAGTATATATATAATATATATAATATATGATATATAATTAATAAAAATTTATAATATATATATATATATACTATATATATATATATATATATATATATATATATATATATATATATATTATATATATATATATAAAAATAAATATATGTATATATATTTTATAATATTATATATATATAATAATATATTATATATAATATATTTTATATATTATATATATTATAATATTATATATAATATATATTAAAATATATTATATATATTATATAATAATATATTATATATATAATATTATATATATATATATATATATATATATATAATATATATATTTTTATACATATTATATATACTATTATATATATATATATTATATATACTCAAATGAATGATTGCCTCTATTTTTCATGCCAGACTAAGGAAGTTGGGAACGTAGGATGAAGCATCAATATAATATATAAAACTCCTTCCTCTTTTCCTTCATCTTCTCTGAGTGATCAGACAACCTTAAACAAATATTTATAACTTGTCAGAAATTTCTTTTTTTTCTGTTTTTTTTTCATTAGTAATTTTTTTAGATATTTTTTATGTCTTTTTACTTTATTCTTCAATACATAAATTTTCTACAAAAAATTTTAATATTTCAATGTCTTTTATGAAGCCATAAAATTAAATATATATAATATATATTATATATATATATGGTCTTGTAGTAATATTATATATATAATAATATAATATAATTATATATATATATATATATATATTATATATATATATATATATATATATATATATATATATAATATATATATATATATATATATATATGCTAAACATTTACTGTTTTTCATGTTATTTACATGAAAGATGACATAAAATATCAGAATAAAATCCTTTGACTTTTCCAAGACCTTCTTCAAAAGGATTTGAATTGTCCCGGTTTCCTTTGACAAATTCTAACATAAGTAAATTGATTGTGTGTATTAAAATCATGTAATATTATAAAAAAGGTTTCTCCATGTTCATAAAAATTAAAAAACTGGTTAATATAATGTGTTATTTTAATAATATAATATAATAAAAATTGGTGGACGATTTTTTTTTTCAAAATTATATTTTAAATATCAAGGTAACTTGAAATCGTCCCAGTTAATATGCAGTAGCCCATAAAATTATCTGAACATGTAAATAAAGAATTTACATTGGAAATTACTGCCACAGCCATCAAAAATAAGTGTAAAAAAAAACTTTGGCAAAAGATTGAATTACCTTATTCTTATTATCCAAAAAATGCCGAAGTAAAGGGGAACTATAATCGTATCGAATGTAGGTTCTAAATAATCAAAGATATCTGATACAAATGTTTTTTAATGTTTTAAAGTCTATAAAAAACATCCTTGTTCTTTCGGTTTAAGTATGAAATATTGTTTCATTTATAAAATATTCTTTACATACCCACTTATTTATATGGGTATTTGAAGTCGTAAGCCACGCGAGCATGGGCATAACAAAATTCACGTAAAATTCAAAACAGAGTTTTCACTTTTGGAGAAAATCGAAATGTTGTTATATGCCTTTACCTCACAGACTTTTTATCGAATCCATATTCTTTCATCTAACGGTTATTAGTGTGTGTCTACTTGATATATTCAGTGTAATTGAGTAATAAAATAAAGAATTAAACTTTCCCTAATTTTAAACAAATTAAGTAGATGTGCTATAGTTAATAATGATATATTCAGTGAATTTGTAATTCAGTAATAAAATAAAGAATTAAACTTTTCCAAGTTTGAGACAAATTAAGTAGATGTACAATAGTTCAGAAAATAAGAATAGCTATACCCTTGGAAAAGC
>JABUQX010116532.1:22500-25315 GCA_015478945.1 Trachelipus rathkii | reverse complement strand
GATTTGTCATAACAGCTTATTTTTTAAATTCTCATTATATAAGCCACAATTTATATGGTCAATTTGATTATTTACATAAATGTCCGT
Organism: Trachelipus rathkii; assembly: GCA_015478945.1. Lineage (NCBI taxonomy): Eukaryota > Metazoa > Arthropoda > Malacostraca > Isopoda > Trachelipodidae > Trachelipus > Trachelipus rathkii. Next base: position 25,228 of record JABUQX010116532.1, on the reverse strand, counting down.
CAAAATTTGTTTGTTTACTGTTTCCATTAACTGTGCATATAGTTGCACCTCTTTAGCTTTTTAGAAAATTAATATTAATTGAAAAATTAATAACTTCATAATTCCTTATTGATAACCTCGTCTCTCCTCTGTTATACTATTACTTATTAATATATATATAATTTAATATATATATATAAGCTCTATTAATCTATATATTTATATACATATAATATAATATATATTATATATATATAATATATATATATATATATATATAATAATAATATATAAATATATAAATATATATATATTATTATTATATATATTATATATATATTATAAATATATTATATTAAATGAGTATTATATAGTATATAACCATGTATATGAATTACCCTATATATATATAATATGATAAATATATATATAATATTAAAAATATAATAGATGTATATATATATTAAATATATATACTTATATTAATATAATATTATATACATTATATTTATAAACTATTATATATAGATATATATAATATATATATATAATATATAATATATATAGTATATATTTCATATTAATATATATATAATTTGCAGTTTGTTATTGACAAAGAATTTCAATAAGACTACTATGTAGAATGAAAAGGTGGGAGTTATTCTGTATTTCTTATCAATGTATTTTAAGCCTAAAAGGATATTTTAAAAAAAAATGGGCAAGTATAATATATTATATATATATATAATATATATATATATATATATATATATTTATAAATATTATATATATATATATATTAACTATAATATATATATATATATATTGCGTTATATATTATATATAATAATATATATTATTATATATATATATTTATATATATAGTATATATATTATATATAAGCAATTGGACATGGACTTTGTACTTCTTTTACTTATTCACTATTTCGATATGCCATAAAACAAAAGTAGATTAATGCAGCTCCCCGAAAAAGGCCTAATAAACTTAGACCGACCTTTACCCCCAACACCCTCCCATATATACCTAATTCTGTCCCTCCCCCAATTTCCCCACTTCAACATAGGAAAGCATTTAGATGTCATAAAGTCTTGAAAAAGATCCAAATCAATTTGGGCAAACAAAAAAAAAAAAAAAAAAAAAAAAAAAAAAAAAAGCTGATACAAAAGTTGACCTGAAGATATCCCTAAAGCTTTCCAAGATAGCTGCAGTGCGCTTTTATCATAATCTTCAGGAAATATTTTGATAAAGACGAAAATAGCCCTAATAACAGTAGTAGTAATAATAATGGTTTCGCAATGCTACTACTATGACTAAAACTGTTACTAATATTGTGCTAAATTTATCTAATATTATTTGGCCTATTTTTACTATACAACTACCTATAATAATAATTTATTATTATGAAAATACTAACTACTACAAAGAATACTTCTACTGCTTCTGTTACTACTACAATTACTACCAATAATAAAAATATAAATCTTCTTCTTCTTCTTCTTCTTCTTCTTCTTCTTCTTCTTCTTCTTCTTCTCTTCCTTCCTTCTTCTTCTTCTTCTTCTTTTCTCTTCTTCTTTCTCTTTTTCTTTCTTCTTCTTCCTTTCTCCTTTCTTCTTCCTCCTCTTCTTCTTCTTTCTTCTTCTTCTTCTTCTTCTTCTTCTTCTTCTTCTTCTTCTTCTTCTTCTTCTTCTTCTTCTTCTTCTTCTTCTTCTTCTTCTTCTTCTTCTTATTATTATTATTATTATTATTATTATTATTATTATTATTATTATTATTATTATTATTATTATTATTATTATTATTATTATTATTATTATTATTATTATTATTATTATTATTATTATTATTATATTTATTATTATTATTATTATTATTATTATAGTAGTAGTAATAATAATAATATTAATAATTTAATTTTTCTCTGCCACATGAACATTTAAGTGATTTTCTTATTAAGTCGATCATGCTGATTACAAAATGATTGTAAATACTTTGTAACACGTACCAAATTTTTGCTGTGAAAACAGAAAGTTTAAAACATACCGGCAAATATAAACAAAAAAGCTCTCATTTCAAATTTAATACAGGGAAATTTTTAAAATGTTTTTAAAAAATACTATATATATTATAATGATTTATATAATATATATATATATATATAATATATATATAATATATATATATATATATATATATATAATATATATATATATATATATATATATTATATAATATATATAATATATATATATATATATATATTATATATATATATATATACTCTCAATACGATATATTATTCACAAGTTTATAGAGATTGTATTTTTTTCCCTAAAGAGACCAACAAATATTTTTTTTTATTCATTACTATTTTTTTAGAGTCTACGGTGCGATTTTCATAAAAATCTGCTTAGAGGCAATTGTAAATAATTACCAAAACTAAAGTGAAGCAAAATAAAAAAATGCATCCATTAAACAAAATCTGAGTTTACAAGAAAATTTATATTTTTGCACAACTAGTTACCAAAATTTCATTTCTTTCTCTTATACTGCGTTTTATCTTCTCTTGGCAGGAACCATCAGTTGTCACCCATCTACCTTGGTATCGGTGTTCCATTGTCATGATTTCTTGATGGAATCTTTCTCCCTGCTCATCATTAACAGTGCCCAAGTTATGGGGAAAGAAATCCAAATAGGAATGCAGGAAGTGAAATTTTAATGACATACGAC
>JABUQX010116532.1:15000-17500 GCA_015478945.1 Trachelipus rathkii | reverse complement strand
TATAATATAGTACTATATATATTATATATAGCTATATATAATAATAATATAATATAATAGTAATATATATATATTCTTTTAAAATATTATTTAGACTTCCGTGTTTTCGATTTACTATTATATTTGAAACAAAATATGTATTGTGCATGCATGTTTGTGTGTGATATGTGTATGCGTAGATGTGTGCGTGCATATCTGTATTACTTTTATAAAATTAATGCATCGTCATATTGAGAGTAAATTGGTCATTTTAAATATGAAATAAGAAAGAATAAAAACAATTGAACTCTTCATGACATTTGAATGAAAACTTAACGTCTTATTGTAGCATACTCGTATTTATTAGCAGAATTAATTAAAACATACAGTAATATGCAGTATAGTAATCGTTAATACAGAACTTATTAAAATACAGTTATATACAGTATAGTAATCGGTAATACAGGACTTATATAGTATAGTAGTCAGTAATACAGGACTTATTAAAATACAGTAATATACAGTATAGTAATCGTTAATACAGGACATTAAAATACAGTAATATACAGTATAGTAGTCGGTAATACAGGATTTATTAAAATACAGATATAGTAATCTGTAATACAGGAGTTATTAATAAAAATACACTAATATACAGTACAGTAATCGGTAATACAGGACATTGTATAATAAGTTAATTTCCATATAATAATTATGTAATAAAATCTTAGGATAAATATTAATTATTATAACAAATGTTATTAACATTTTCTTCATTATTATACCAAATGTTTTTCAACATTTTCTTCCTTTCAATGTAAAGAACTTTCGTTTCAATCAAGTTATTTGCTCTTCTTTTCATGAACTGACACTGAATAATGAATGAATTTTTATTCATTATTAATAATAAGCTCTCTGAAAATTATAAGTATACCAAAATGGGACGTTGGAATTCCTTTCTTTAGTAGTGACTTTGGCTTTTTACTCTTTTTTTTCTTTTTCTTTTTCTTTTTTGTTCTACCTTTATATCTTGAAGTAGTTCTTTTTATTGATGGTGTAGTGCAGTGATGTTGTTTTCAATTCTATCTTTAGTAAATGATGAGTCACTTCATTTCAATGTTTAGTTCACTATATAAACTTGTAATTAAAATTGAAATAGTCAAATTTATCTTTCTTTTTATCTGATACATTTTCTTTTCACACTTTATCTGATGTTTTATAAAGAATTATATATATATATATATATATATATATATATATATATATATATATATATATACATAGTTATAGAAAGATCATATATATATATATATATATATATATATGTATCTATCTATTATATATATATATATATATATATATATATATATAAAAGGGTAATGGTTGGTTCTCTTACTGGTGCCACATGGAGCTCCTACTGAGGCCACATGGAATTCCGCTCCTGGGATACAGGAACAACCTAACCAAAGTCAAGGAACGCCAACATGGGCACAAGAACAGTTGCGACAAATTTTGCAATAATAATAAGTCGAAGAAAAATTTCACTCGCCCCAGGATTCGAACCATCGACAACAGCGTCGCCGTTAGACAATGCACAGGAGGCTCTACCACTTATCCAATCCGCCTTCTCATGAAGGTATCTCGGAACAATTTTCAAGTCCCATCCTTCGATATCACTGCTTTGAAGCTCGGTACTTATTTAAATCTATAGAAGGGTGCTTGGAGCCCCTATTGGGGCCACATGGCATTCCGCTGGGGTGGTCCTGGGTTACAGGAGCAAGCAACCAACCAATGGTACAGCCTCATGTACATTGTCTAACGGCGGCACTGTTGTCGATGGTTCGAGTCCTGGCGCGAGTGAAAATTTTCTTTGTCTTATTATTGAAAAATTTGTAGCAACTGTTGTTGTGCTCATGTTGTCGTTGCTTGACTTTGTCTGTGATTTGTTATATATATATATATATATAGTATATATATATATATATATATATATATATATATATATATATATATATATATATATATATATATATATATATATATATATATATATATATATATATGCCGAGATATAAACCGTATATGTTCTTAAATACGTTTTAGGAAAGAGATGTTCACGAGTATATGTAAAGTTAGATCCAATGTAAAATCAATTTTAGGAAGGTTATGTAAGATTTCTGAGTCAGTTTGCCTTTCTTCCTTACATTAAATTGGTGTAAAGGAACTTCAAGGATCAATTTTAAATAAAAAAAATACAAGGAAACAAATTAATTTTCCCAATTTTGAATATATATATATATATATATACTATATAAGATATATATATATATATATATATATATATATATATATATATATATATATATATATATATATATATAGTTATATATATATATATATATATATATATATATATATATATATATATATATATATATATATATAATCGATTCTTCTAAATTATCGCCTTGGTAACATGTTGTAAATTTTCCCTGCTTGGGGCTGGAGCTTCCCTTCGAAA
>JABUQX010116531.1:7500-13483 GCA_015478945.1 Trachelipus rathkii | reverse complement strand
AGTATTTGATTCTATAGTAGGGGAAACCTGGCCCCAGTCCACCCATTTGATATTTCCTTATTTTACACATCAGCCCCTATAGCAAACAAAACATTAACACTAACACTTTCTTTGAGGTCTAATACATTTCATTAGCCCTCCTATACAGATGTTCAAAACTATCTTCAAAGTTGTACAAAAAATATATAGCCTCTCCAACAACTCTAATTTACATGGAGTACCCATAATATCTTAATATATTAATATATAATATTATATAATCGTATATATATATAATTATATGATATAATATTATATATATTAATATTATAATCTATATTTTTATACAATGAGTATATGATATTATATATAATATATTATAATATATATATATCTATATAGTATATTAATATATACTTAATTATATTAATATATAATTATATAGATAGATATATATATCATATATATAATATATATATATATATATATTTAAATATATAAGGATTATATATATATATATATAATATATATATATATATATATATTATATATAAATATTATAATATATATATATATTAATATATAGAATATAAGATATATAGGATATATATATTATATATAATTAGATATATATATATTATATTAATATAATAGTATATATATATATAGTAATATATATGTATATATATATAATATTATATAGATATAATATATATATTAGGAAGGAATATACCAAATTGTTGACCTAATACTTAATGTTTTTTTCGCCCACAATTACTGTACTAATTCAAAATCGATACAAGATAACAAATATTTCTTATACCGTTACGATACGACCAATTTTTAAAATTGTTATTTTGAATTTGCTATCAATGTTAGATTAATTTACATCACGGGAAGAGAATTACTAACTTTATTTTTAGAAGGTGTATTCAAGAATATATGCTATCCATGTAGATGCTGTTGGATAATTAAGCCTTCTTTGCAATTGTTTTAGTTTGGGCTAGTTCTGCTGTTAATTTTTTCTTGATGTGTTTAATTCACTTGCCACACAGTGTGAAATTTGTCTAATATACAAATTAGCATGTTATGCATCAAAATATTTTAAAAAAGTTAATCACGGCAGTACTACATATGTAATTTGATTCCATACTACAATTATTTAAAGACATTAATAGATAATTCATATTTTTATAGGCTATCGACAAGAACATGTCAAACGTCTACTATGATTATTCGAATGTTTTGAAGTCTTCAAGACGACCATCTTGCAATACCAAGATTGGTAGGAAATTGGACTCTCCCTATATAAGCGCCATCATTCACGCCAGCCATTCAAGTTCGCAATTGTGATACAGAACAAAATTTATCTATTGCATAAGAACGCTAAAAAATATCGATTGACTTTATTCAATGTTGAGAATGACCGAACTTCGCGTCACATGGTAATATTTGTTTAAACTATTATATATATATAGATATATTATAATTATATATATACTATAATATATATAATAATTATATATACATATAATAGATATATATACTATAATTATATAATATATACTAATATATATATATATAGAATATTATATATAATATATTATATTTTATCTTACCTAGCTTCATAAGAGTAGAGATGCGTAAAAGCAATTCAAAACAAAATAGTAAAGATGGAAGAGTATGGACATATTCGAAATGACAGCTCCCACCTCAACTCCCATTCCCTCATCTTAAGTGCGAATTTGATACCTTCAGGGTTCACGCTCGTCGCGACGGAAATCTCAATGTGCATATCGTCAGTGTAACGTTAATCCTCTGAGCCATGCCCACAACCATACCCCCTCACAAGCCCCGCCATTCACTCGTTATTAAAGCGCCATAGTCTTCTAGCTTGATCTTATTTTCACATTTTCTTTCCAAACAGACACTACCTATTCACTGCGATCTCTCTCCAATTTGCTATAAATGTTGAAGTGGATTCACTAATTTGAGCACCTCTTATACATCAGCATAACAAACCAACTTTCATCTTGAACATTGCTAAACCATCGTTAATGTACTCATTTATATCTCCCATTCCGCCACTTCTCACACCCATAGCTCCCTAAATCCTCACTCCCAACACAACCTCTAAGATTATCTATCTAGGAACAATTTAGATCATATACTTCATTCCATTCCCATAGTTCACAGCCACGATAGCACGATAACAATATACATCGGACAAACCAAGCCACTTGAAACTTAGCTCACTTTGCATTTCACAAAAATTTAATTGAACCACCCACTTTCTTACTGCACTTTTAATCTTCCGTTCCTTTTTATCTAACATACAGCTAGATATTTAAAAACCCACTATAATTATTCAATTGTCACTATCTATGCATGATTTTACACACGACTCCAATACTCACAGTCAACCTACCATTCTCTTTTATCACATTTATCTTCAAACACCTTTTTACACAGCCTGCATAATCCCTCTACCTATTGATGTTTTCAACCATCATTGTAAGTAAGAGCTACCTCAAATTATATTCTATTGCTATTTTTTTTTATATTATTTATATATAATATATAATAATACTATATAATATATAAATTATATTATATTAACATGTAGTACATATACTATAATATATATAATATATACATATAATATATATTATATTAATAGTATATAATATATATTATATATAATGTATATAACGTATATTATTATTATATATATATATATATATATATATATATATATATAATATACTATATATATATATATAAGTATATATATTAATATATTATAGTATATATATTTTATAATATATACTATACTATTATAAATATATATAATATAGTCATATATATTAATATATAATATATTATATAAATATATAAGTTCCACCTCACGGCACTAGCCCCTATTCAAGGAGGAACTTCTGTAGGTAGTTTTACTAGGATCCGACTGCAGGATTCTAACCAGCCCTTCATGCTTCAACCAACTCTTGTCGAGCCACGCTAGCAAAATAAATACCTACATGCATTTTGCCAAATTTTTGATGCTTTTAACGTCATGAACTTCCTTCTTCTTTAAACAATCCCTTTGATTAAATTGATTAAAATATTTCTCTTCAGATCACTTGATTACGTGGACCATACAGAGAAGTCTAGAACAGTTTTACTATCATTATCATTACCTAAAAGACTTAGCAAAACTGGATATGTAAGTTCATCTTTTTTCTTTATGATTTTTGTGCGATGTGTCCTTTTGATGGTGAAATTAACTTGCAATATACATATATACTTATATATATATTATATATATACTAATAACTCATATATATTATATATAGCTATATATAATATTATATATAATAGATAATATATATATATATATATATAAGAATATTATAATATATATATATATAATATATACTATAATAATATATATATATATTATATATATTATATATCCTCAAAGTCGTTTAATTGTTCCAACTATAACTCTCAGTTCATTCAAATGTTCCGTCTGAGTATGTGGCCTATGTAACATCAACACTCCTGTAAACACTTCTCGTGAATCTCGAATTCTCCTAATTCGATGTTTCTTGACTAAAATCTTCTTTCCTGTCTTACTACAATAATCTGGCGCTCTTCTGCATACTAGCTTCTCCTAATAAACATTATTTTCAAGTATTTTTTACTCACTATTTACCTAAATTATATTCTTGTATATTTTATATATAATACTGAGTCCTTCTATTCAGCGCATTATCAAACTGTAACACAACACTGAATGTTTGGTCTTCTCATCTTGATTAGGTGGGGAGGAGCCCGAATCATTTAGCATTCTCAACGAACTGGAACAACTAATTAAAGAACCAACACACATTCTGGATCGTCCAACCAATTCTTGAACAACTTGACCTATGTTTCACCTAGTCCTTCTGTTTCCAAGACACACCTTCGCTCCTCTTGGTAAATCTGACCACACTTATAACCTCTTAATCTTAAGTACTTCTTCTCTAACACGTAATCCATGCCTGCGTTCTTATCTGGCACTGATTCGGACCGCATTTGGATTGCGCGCTTCTACCGCTTAACTATGAATTCGGGAATGACTGCTTTTCTCTGTGAACCTTCGGCTTCTACACAAAGATGGAGCTGTAATCGTTGATTGGATGAGCAGGTATCTTTCTTTTGAATAAATCTTCTCTCTCCTCATAACCATGGTTCGATCGTAATTGTTCTTGGGCTATTCGCTAGAGACAATGGACTCGTATCATGATTTCACCACATCTTATCGCCAGTTACCACCTAGTTTTCAAACACCTCCTTTATCTCTGTCAAACCTCTACAATCTTCTAAAAACTTGTGGTCAAATTCATACATAATATCAATTAATCAGCTAAAAAAAGGGCCAAACTACCCTCCCTTCTCTATAATACTACACACCTTACCCTATTCATTAATATTTATCTTACCACCCATACCATTATATAAAATCAAGTAGACATTGGGAGATACAACATCCCTGTTCTTTTACCCCTATTAATCTTAAACAATCTACTCTACTCCATTTATTCTTAGATGCTTCACTTTCTTTTTATTCAGTTCAGAAGCCGTCAAACTCCATATTATCATTAATTATACTGCCACCAGGCCTTTCTGTTGGTGTCATTACAGCTGTTGTAATCTTATAAAACTAGTAACATTCTTTTTCGCCATTTCTCACTCATGCTTCTACGTAAAAAAATTTGATGGACACCATCTCTACATTCTAAAAGCCCTTTATCACACATTAGTCCTCATCATCGAGCACTCATGCCTATAAAAATCCAGAATAATATTCCCTGAAAACTCAATAAACTAATCACCCTAGTTCCTACAGTTTCCCTTTATCTCCTTTTACAATTATAATAAGTTACTATTCATAGACCTTTATGCTAAATTTATTTGTTTTATGTTTTCAGCTAATACAGAATGTGATGCTTGCGATATGGACAATCTTGCATAAAAATTTTAGAGGCTTATGACCGACTTGCTCAACAATTTCGTGAGAAAAGTTACAAGAAAGTGAATGTTGGAAAGTTTATGTTTGACTTCTTGACAAGTACCATTGAAGAAAAAATATACATATAGTTAAAATATAGTTACCAACATTTATATTTTATAATCTATAATCATTATTATCATCTCATCATCTCATCTCATCATCATCATCATATATCATCATCATTCATTATTATATATTATTATTATATTATTAATATTGTTGTGTTGTTGATTCATTATATTACTACTAACTACTAACTTCCCTTATCTAACTACAACATCCAATAAGAGTAGAATAGTTTTGACATGCTTGAGAACCAAAATACGAATTTTAGCTAAAGTAAATATATGACGTAAATCTAAGGGATACCCCCCCTTTCTAATTCATCCACTCAATACCCTTAAATATAAAGCCGTCGGTGTACCAAAAAAAAATCCCATATATATATTCGACCGACCTTCACTGTGGTATCTCGTACATGTGGGGTTTATCCCCTGGATAGACACAACCATACCTTCGCATTCACTTCTATTAATGCCCATTTTTCAGTTTTCTTAACATACACTCTTTCTCATCTCGAAAAAAGTCCGTGCGTCACACCTCACATTCAATCAAAGTGTTAGCAACACACACCATTTGGTTTCTTTCAATGATAAACTGTTTTCTTAATCACATTTTCACAAACCATTCATATGAGATGGTTGTTCCATTCTATATTTGTTAACATACCACTCTAATTCATTCAGAAAAAAATATACACTTATATATATATATATATATATATATATATATATATATATATATATATATATATATATATATATATATATATATTATATATATATATATATATATATATATATATATAGTATATATATATATATATATATATATATATATATATATATATATATATATATATATATTTATGTATATATATATATATAT
>JABUQX010116530.1:35000-37013 GCA_015478945.1 Trachelipus rathkii | reverse complement strand
AAATGCTGAATCTATTTTTTTTACTGAATTTTCCATGCTGATACTGTAGACCCAAGTTTCCCTCAAATAGTTCTTTTTTCTGACTCTTTAAAAAAAAAACTGCAAATCACTTACATATTTGAGATTATTGCCGATGCCATTTAGATTCCTTTGTGCTCCAATAAATTTGACCAATCAACTTAACAAAACCTAAGTTATTTTAGCAATTTTTCCAATAACTTTCTTGTTTCTAAGCATGCAGGTTTTTAAAACGATCACTGCAATATGAAATGACAGCCCGTCTTTTGTTCAAAAATTTTGAAAGCATATGATACTGGCTATTAAATCTGGTTTGTACATCCTGAATAAATCTGTGCTGTGAGTAAATAAAAATCTAAGGTTTTGATATTCTTCATATTTGGCAATAGCTTGAGGCGAGTGATTAAAGAAATGACCTACGATTTGTTTGCATATGGATATATTATTTTTTTTTACGTCTCTGTTGTTCAAATATTTGGCATTCATTGAGAACGTAGTGTCAGACAGGCGGGAAACCTGAAAAAGCCAAGGTAATTCCGCGAAATCCTGCTTGTGTAACTGCTGCAGCCATTTAGGTGCATTATCCCTACCAAAACTACTGGAATTTTATTAGCAGGAATATTGAATTCTTCCATAATATTTTGAAGACAATCACTATCATTAGATGCTTATGGAGATACGTTGAAAAGGTGCCGAACTCGACAGGATAGCATTTATATTTCAATAGCTCCAATATTATTAAGCCTACAAGGCAAATATTTCAACTGCTCACTTACGAGTTCACGCGTAATATAATTATCAAAAGATATTACATAACATTGACTAACGAAACATTGCCAAATGTCTTCCTCACCATGACTGTCTGAAAATCCTAACATGACATTGATATCTTAGGCTCACGTAAAGATTACGCCGCTCAAATCCAGTTTTTCTTTAATTAAATAGAATTAAGGAAAAACTGAAATTAAAAAATCAATACGGGCCAGACTATCGAAGTATTTATTGTCTTGAATATCAATAAAGATCGAATAAAGTTATTTTCCCAGATTGTATACCAAGAATCGGTCAAAGAAAGAATCGGTACAATTTTGCCGATTTCGATTCCGATTCCGATTCCGAAAAACAGCCGATTCTTCCGATTCCGATGCCGATTCCGATTAATTGTCCCTATATAATATATATTGTATATATATCCCATTTAGATTTCCGTAATTTGCATCCGGATCCACCGCATATGAGCAGACGCCTCTAATATATTATAAACATCCGCCCATAAAAAACTATCTACGAAAATTTTATAAGTCTTATTTGGATTATTATAATATATATACTACAATATATATATTATCACATACTACTACACGTACTATACTAACATTATAACATAGTAGTCTAAGCCTATAAATACCCTACCAATACTACTTCATAATAACCTACTATACCTATATATATATATATCATATACTTATTATATAATTAATATATATATGATTACAGAGTTCACGCTGTTTAAGAGACCATTTCGTCGTGTCTGAATCAAAGTCTGACCAGTTCAGGTTTTGCAAATGCTATTTGCAATAAAAATATAATAAATTACTTTAATGAAATTATTTTTAAAGCATATAATAAATAAATGATACAATCACAATAAGTTAATAATAGATAATAAGATAAATACAAATAATAATACATAATAAATCAATAATAATAGAATCACATACTCCAATCAAAACGATCAATAACTAATTAACCATACATAATAATAATAATAATAAAAATAATAGTACTAATAACTAAAATAATATACTCAACACTCACAAACTAATAGATAATAATAATAATAATAAGTAATAATAATAATAATAATAATAATAATAATAATAATAATAAAATACATAATACATAATAATAATAATAATAATAATAATCAATAATAATAATTCAATAACCTACAATAATAACCATCGTGCAATATAATAATACATAAATTACCAC
>JABUQX010116530.1:15000-17500 GCA_015478945.1 Trachelipus rathkii | reverse complement strand
AGGGCCCCAGTTCCTCATAATGAAAACTACCCTATACCTTCACCACCCCTTCTGTAAGTAAAATTATTTTATGACAAGTCCATGACGTATAAAAGAAAGAAACCGTATGCTTCTACAATATATGCAGCAGGCTTCTTATATATAGATATATATAATATTATATATATTTATATATATATTATATTATATAATTATATATATATATATATATATTATATATTATTAGTATATATATATATATATATATATAATATATATATATATATATATGCTGGTTTTTTCTCTTTTCTTTTCTGGAAGATGATAAGCTCATTGAAATATGCTTAAATATGCCTAAATCTTTAAAATTGAAGGAAAGACGAAACATAATTAATGCAATGCCTGGGTTAATGTGGTTCAGGATTTTTAGGAAATTGCAAGATTCAATTAAAAACAGCTGATAAAAATGCTCATTGATTGTTATAAAAATATTGTGCTCGTATGTAAAAAGATGCGTTATTTACACTCGCATTTGGACTTTATTCGAAAGAATTTAAGGGATGCAAGTGAAGAACGTGGTGAAAGATTTAACCAGGATATTCAGACAATGGAAAGGCGATACTAGGGACGCTGGATAGTGCCATATGTGGTATTTTATGTGGTTTTTGAAAAGAGAAACCAAATCGACTTACAAGAGAAAAGCACGATCCACAAAGCACTTTTAAATGCAAAGTAAGCATTTTGGGGATATTAGAATGTATCTTATCAAGTAAAAAGTCTTTTTAAGTTTCTGTTCGTAAATTTAAACCTTCAAATAAAACATTGCAATAAGTACCTACAGTGTAAGCTCGTTAGCAAACCTTAAAAATGCCAAAACTTAAATATTGCAATAACTCTCAAAGTATCGATGATAGAAAAAAATGAAGGTCATTTCTGTGTTCAGCGTCAAAAAATATATAAGATTCAATAAAATAAATAAAAAGAAACATTTTTTGTGTCGCATAGTGTAATAGAAGAATTTATCAACATAAGCACGCACTAAACACAGACAACCAAAACTCCACCCTAACCCAACATCGTCAGGAAAAAAATCATCATATAAACCCAAATAAAAGCAATATCATATATCATAAAATACATAAATAATAACAATAAAAGAAAAATAGCTGAAGCCTTTTGTATAAATAATCTTCCAAATTACAACCTGCTCTCTGGAGGTTACAAGATAGATAGCATACAAAATGCCATTATGCTCAGCTCACCATTCTAAAGAGGGACTCCTATACAACCAACCAACTGAATAGACTCTTGGAGGAAACCATCACACCGTCCTGTCTTACCTGGAAGAGGCCCTTCAGACAGGGAGCAAAAGCTTGTCGATTGTGAATAATTTTATTGGTTTTAATTGCTAAATTGTTTTAATGTGTGTAAAATAAAAAAAATAAAATAATTTCTCAACAACATTGGATAACCTAGGGTTAATAATAAAATAATAAATAAAGAAATAAATAAGAAATAAAAATCAACGTATAAAGTTGACAGTTTAAAAACTATATATATATATATATATATATATATATATATATATATATATATATATATATATATATATATATATTATATATATATATATATTATATATATATATATATATATATAATTGCACCTATTTAATGTTATTATGTATGATTGAAATTGAACCGTTTCATTGATTGGTCAAATAGTAACTGCAATTTAATAAAAAATTCGTACCATTATAATAGCCTTTCAATATACACAATATAGAGGTACAGCTATTAGGTACGATAATTGTACTTTCAACAGCTTGGTACAATTATAATTGTACCTAATCATGGAAACTATATTCCAATTATCAGACATTCTCTAACCTAAACTAACCTAACCTAACCTAACCTAACCTAAAATAACCTAACCTAACCTAACCAAACCTAATAACTAAACCTAACTAACTAACCAACCTAACCTAACTAACTAACTCCTAACTAACCTAACCTAACCTAACCTAACCTAACAACCTAACCTAACCTAACCTAACCTAACCTAACCTACCTTCTTCTTTTGATGTTTAAAATTTAATTTCCATTCCTTTACTTCCAAAACCGGACTAAGTATTTACTCTTTCCAAAGTTAATTAAAATTTGAAATTAATTTCTTGAAAATTTGAACAATACTTAAGAATTTGCTTGTGTAAGGTTTCTTGTGTTTTGGATTAAATGATGTTATACATGTACGGTATGGTAGGTAAGGCTGTAAGGTTTTTATTTTACGTATGAGACTATAAATTTTAATATATAACAATATTTGAGTAATATGCAGAGGTCAAGGTCAAGTTTCATTGTATTAAAATGCTACACACACAACCACACACATACACACACACACCTACACACACACACACATATATATATATATATATATATATATATATATACTATATATATATATTATATATATATATATATATATATATATATATATATATATATATATAATTCAAGCA
>JABUQX010116530.1:2500-10000 GCA_015478945.1 Trachelipus rathkii | reverse complement strand
ACTCGCGTGCTCTTATCACTCTCTCTAATTTTCATTCAGTTCGGAATCGTTGCAGGGATATTATTAGACAGGATAAGAGTGCTTTCACTAAACGAAAGTGCGCTGAACTCCTTGGTTCTCCTGCTGATAAAATATCTAGCTTCTTGCCAAATACATCTCCAACAACTTATGTAAATCGGTCTTTCCAAATCTTATTCGCTCTGATGGATCTGTTGCTAACACTCCTACTGAAAAGGTTAACCTTCTCGGCCTTCTTTTTGCATCTAATTTCACCCTAGGCGATTCTTGCATTCCTCTTCCTACTCTTATTAGGCTTCTCATGTCTCTTCCTGTGATTTCACAAGATCAAGTGCATGGGATCCTGAGATCTATGAACGTCAGGAAGGCTAGTGGTTCTGACAGCATCCTTCCTCGTGTTCTGAGAGAGTATGCTGCTGAACTGTTTCATGTTCTCGTTTAACTCTACTCTCTATACCTTAAAACTAATACTTTTCTTCAGTGTAGGAAGCGCGCGTATATTCAGCCAATCCCCAAATAGGATAGCTGCTTTGATACTTCTAATCATCCTATAGCTCTCTCTTGTATTCTGTCTAAAATTTTTGAAACTCTCCTTATCTCTCATCTTTTGAATCACCTGGAATCTCATCCCCTTCTTTCTGGTCACCAGTATGACTTTCGACACTCGAGGTCATTTGGTGACATACTTTAATATCTCACTAATTTACGTTCCTCTGTGCTTAGGGACTATGGGGAGTCTTGTGTGGTGGTACTTGACATATCTAAAGCTTTTAACCATGTTTGGTATGCGTCACTACAATCTCAGGTTATTCCTTTGTGTTTCTTCCTTCTCTTTGCTTACTCCTGCCAGTTTTTCTCTCAGATTATTCCATATCGGGGTTTGTTGATGTAGCGACCTCTTCTTCCTTTCCTTTTAAATGTGGTGTCTCTCAGATTTCTGTTCTATCTCTATCTTTATTCTTACTTTTCATTAAACGATCTTCTCAGATGTTCATTTAACTCTTCTCATTCTTAAGCCGATGACTGAACTCTCCATTCTTCCACTCATTTTAAATCTTCTCCATCTTTTGCATCTAGAAGTGCTTCTCGACTTCATCTTTCCGATTCTATTATTGCCAATCTGGATTAGATTTCCCGGTGGGGTCTCACCAACCTTGTGAAATTTAACTCCTTAAGAACTCAGCTCCTTCACAACTCTCTCTAAAACACTCCAGCTATTCTATCTCCTTCGACGGCTCTTAAGTCTCACCTGTGGACAATATAAACATTCTTGGTCTGAACATTAACAAAAATTGTCCTGAAAACCTATCATCAGATCGGATGTAAAGACAGCCTCGGAAGAAGCTGGGAGTTCTGTTTAGGTTGCGGGAATTTTTTTTTTCCGAACAGTTACTCCAGTTATATAAGGGTCTTCTTATTCTACCTTGTATGGAGTACTGTTCTCACATTTGGTATGGGGCTCCAACTCCACCCTTAATTTGGACAGGGTTAATCTCCTACTCTCATTTACTCTCCAATCACTCTCCTCACACTATCGTCATTACAGTGGATGCCGCTCTTAAGTCTAAGGCTTAAAGCCTAATAAACTGTCCACTATTTTCAAACTAGCTTGACCCTCTATCCCTGCGGCATGAAGTTGGCGCACTATCTCTTTACTATGGCTACTACCACGGCAGGTGCTCGAGGGAGGCGAACACTCGAATATCACCACCACTGTGACGCCCTTGTAGCACATGGGGTGCTTTGCTTGCGCACGAATTTTGTGTGAGCATTGAAAATTCCCGACTTACTCGTTGTGATGCCTCCTTCTTTCCAGCTACATCTATTTTGTGAAACTCCCTACCATCATGTGTTTTCCCTGCTGCTAATAAACTACCTCTCTTTAAAACATCAGTCTACACTCATCTGCGAGATTTGCGTTAGGTTTGGGAGAGCTCTTCGCTTACCTTTTGATATGTTGTTCCTTTTATTATTATGTCCCTCCTTGAAAAGAGTTCAGACCGTGAGCGGTGGTAACATGTAAAAAAAAAGATAGATAGAGAGATAAAGAGATGATATAGATAGATAGATAGATAGATAGATAGATAGATAGATAATAGATTAGATTTAGATTAGATAGATAGATAGATAGATAGATGATAGATAGATAGATAATAGATAGAATAAAAAGGATATGATAGATAGATAGATAGATAGATAGATAGATAGATAGATAGATAGATAGATAGATAGATAGATAGATAGATAGATAGATAGATAGATAGATAGATAGATAGTAATTTATTCATTGATAAAATAGATAGAGTAAGATAGATAGATAGATAGATGATAGAAGTAGAACGATAGATACAGAGATAGATAGATAGATAATAGATAGATAATAGATAGATATGATAGATAGATAGATAGATAGAGAGAGGAAAAAATGATAGTTTATGAAATTATACTCTTCCATTATAAATTAAATGTATTGCTACAGATATATATATATATATATTATATTATATAATATATATATATAATATATATATATAGTATATATATATATATATATATATAATATAAATATATATATATATATAATATATATTATATATATATATAAATTATATATATATACTATATATATATATATATAATATACTATATATATATATATATATATATTATATATATTTATAGTTTATATATATATATATAATATAGTATATATAATATATAGTATATATATATATATAATTATATATATATATATCTATATATATTATATATATAGTATATATTAATATACTATATATATATATATATATATATTATATATATATTGAAGATATTATTGAGATCTGAAAATAACATAAAAGGAAATAATTACTGTTTCTTCTTTTCCATTTTTTTTAAATCTGGATAATCAAGTCTAAGGATGGCCTTAAAGATGACTGATTAAATTCCATACCATCAAAGTTTTAATTGAACTATTGATTGAGCCTCTCTCTCTCTCTCTCTCTCTCTCTCTCTCTCTCTCTCTTCTCTCTCTCTCTCTCTCTCTCTCCTTTTTTTTCTCTATCGCTTCTCTTCTCTATCTTTACTTCTCATTCTTATCAAACTTTACCTTCTCTTCTCTCTTCTCTTTTCTCTTTCTCTTGTCTCTTCTCTTCTTTTTTCTTCTATATTCTCTCCTCTCCCTTTTCTTCTCTCTTTTCTTCTTCTTTTTCTTTTCTTTTTTCTCCCTTTTTTTTCCTCTCTTTCTTTTCTCTCTTCTCTTTATCCTCTCTTCTCTTCGTGATTGATTCGCTTGGTGAAAAGTCTCGAGTTCGAACCCTCGTGCGGATCCCAAGATGTAGCTTCCTAGATAGCTCTCCTCCTTCATTAGGACAATGCCCGTGAGGTAATGCGCTTTTAATAAATAAGTATATATATATATATATATATATATACTATATATATATATATTATATATACTATATATAATATATATATATATATATATATATATATATCTCTATATATATTAAAATATACATAAATTCAGTTCTTTTACTGTATACAAAATTTCAAATATCATATATATATATAGCTTTAAATATATCATATAATAGTATATTATATAATATATATATATATATATATATCAAGTGCAACTCCAACACTGTAAGTCAGCTGGTGCCATTTGGGGCTTTACCCAGGATTATAGTCACTGAAATTATGATTCCTATTTCAATATATAAAAATGTCTTACCGAACATATTCTTCATTATATAGTATATAAATATTATATATATATGATATATATACTATTATATATATATATATATATAATATATATATATATATTATTATATATTATATATATATACATATATATATAATATTACATAATATAATATATATATATATAGTATGATATATATATATATTATTATATAATACTATATATCTTATATATATATATATTAATATATATATATAACTAATATAACTATATATATATGTATGTATGTTATATATATGTATGTATGTTTTTATATATATATATATATTATATATGATATATATAGTATATATATAATTATATTATATATATATCTATATGAGTATAATATATATAATTAATATATATATATATATATATTATATATAATAATATATATATATATTATAATAATATATAATACATACATACATACATATATATAACTAGTATATATAATAATATATATATATATATAATATACTATATATATATAATAATATATATTATATTATATATATATATATATAATATGACATACTTATAATAATAAATAATATTATATATATATATATATATATAGTATATCTTTATATATATATATATATATATTTTATCATAAATATATATAATTAAGCTGTAACCTATTTATAAATTAAGTCAAATGATAATTAATTTCTTAGAATCATATTATAAATATTATTTAAACTATTATGCTATATATTATATAATATATATATAATATATATATATATATATAATATATGAATATATTAATATATATATATTATATATATATATATATATATACTATAGCCTATAATAAGCTTGTAACCATTTTAAAATAAGTCAAATTAATAATCAATTTCTTTCATTGTATATAATATTATTTAAATTATTATGCATACCAATATAACCAATATATTTAAACTGCGTTTGACGGCTAAAACTTGCTTGTTTTGTCATTCGAAGTAAAATAAAAGTTCAGTATTTTTAAAAAAATGGTAAGTGGCAAATCTTTCAAGGCTTCTATGAGTTTTTTAAAGTTAGAGAGTTGCCACATATTCAGCGGGCTATAAGGCTGGCAAGCGAGAGCCTAATGAATATTAGTTTCTTGTTTAATTCCTTAGATTTTTATTTATTTCATAAATGATTTGTACATATAATCGCAAGTTACAGTAGTAAAAACTCTATGGTATTTGACATTGAAATCAGTTTGAAAATATATTCGGCCAATAGATATTAAATGTCCTCATTAAGTTTGTTGTAAAACAATGTGATAAACATGAGTTTAATGAAAAATATTATTATTATTATTATTATTATTATTATTATTATTATTATTATTATTATTATTATTATTATTATTATTATTATTATTATTATTATTATTATTATTATTATTATTATTATTATTTTTATTATTATTTTTTTTATTATTTTTTATTAATTAATCAATTATAATTTGACATCATTACTTATTTGAAAGCGCGAAAAGATTATAATTTGATGAATAATTTTATGAGTAAGGCTTTTTTTTATTTACTATTTTATTTATTTTTATTATTATCATATATTATATTATTAATATTATTATTATTATTGATATTTTATTATTATATTTATGATTTTATTTATTATTATCATTTATTATTATTAATTATTATTATTTTTATTAATATAATTAATTAATTTTTCTTATGATTAATTTATTGACTTGTTAGGGTATTATTATTTTTATTATTGCTTATTTTTATTATTGTTAGTAGTTAATTATTTTTAGTATATTATTTTTTAATACTCTTTATTTATTGGGTAATGATATTATCGTTGTTATATTATTATTATCTTATTATTATTAGTATTATTTATCTTGATTAGAATTATGTATTACTTAAATTCAATTATTGTTATTTATTATTATTTTATTATTTTTAGTATTATTATTTTTATTATTATTATTTTTTATTATTATTATTATTATTATTATTATTATTATTATTGTTATTATTACAATATTTATTATTATTATTTTTTTATTATTATTCTTATTATTATTATTTGTATTATTATTATTTTCATTATTATTATTTTTATTATAATTTTTATTTATATATTATAATAAAAATTATAATATTATTATTATTATTTTTATTGGCAATAGTTGAGATTAGTGGTTAGACTATCGATGTTTTTATTTTCCGATAATCTTCTTTTTTTTTTAGTCTTTCGTCCCAATGTAAAGGACTGTAAAAAGCCCTGCCAAAATTCTCTTTCATATTTAGAATATATTACTCTAACGAATTTCTTTTTATTTTAAATTTTTTTTTATTACCCATTTAAGTTTAGGTTAAATTATATGGTTTTGTTAAGTATACACAATAAATCTGTGTATACTTAACAAAACATCATAACGTTACTGATTTTTCGAATGTAAACGAAATAATTTATGAGATCACAGAATAAACGTTGCTTATTATAAAGTATAAGCGTAGCTGTGGGCCAACTTTTTTTAATTAATAACCTGTGGCAACGTTGCATCATGCCCATATCAAAACAACCATTACTTTTTAACAAAATTCGATTCTTTTAACTACCCTAACAACTTTTAGCTTTATTATTTTATTATTATTTTATTAATTTGTATTATTTTTATTATTTTATTTCACTTTATTATTATTATTTATTATTTATATTATATATTATTGTTATTGTTATTGTTATTGTTATTGTTAATTGTTATTTGTTATTATTGATTATTATCATAATTATTACTAATTAATTATTTCATTATTATTGAATTATTATTATTAATTATTATTATTATTATTAATTATTATTATTATTATTATTATTAATTGTTTATATTATTATTATTATATTATTATATTATTATTATATTATTATGTTATTATTGATTATTATTATTATTAATTATTATTATTATTATTATTATTATATTATTTATATTAATATTAATTGATATTATGTTTTATTTATTACTTATTGATTCATTATTATTTATTATTATTATTATTATTATTTATTATTATTATTATTATTAATTATTATTATTATTGATTATCATATTATAATTATTATTTATATTATTCATATTATATTATAATTATTATATTTTATTATTATTAATTATGTTTATTTAATTATTAATTATTATTATATTATTATTATTATGATTATTATTTATATATTATGTATTAATTATTATATTATTATCTTATTATTATTATTATATTATCTAATTTTTATTATTATTATATTATTATTATATTATTATTATTATATTATTTATAATATAATATATTATTTATATTCTTAGTTATTATTTATTATTATTAATTATTATTATGTATTATTATTATCTATTATTATTAGTTATATTATTATTATTTGTTTATATTGTTTATTATTATTAATTATTGATTATTATTAATTATTTAATTATTATTATTATTATTATATTATTATTTATTATTATTATTTTATTATCTATTTTATTATTTATTATTGCTTATTATTATTTTAATTGTTATTTTTATTTTAATCGTTTATTATTATTATTATATTATTATAATTAATATTATTACTTATTATTATTATTATATTCATTATTATTAATTTATTACTATTATTATTATAATTATTATTATTATTATTATTAATTATTTATATTATATATTATTATATATTAATTATATTATTACTGTATTATT